>JAQQZR010000037.1:10075122-10098670 GCA_030068235.1 Notoglanidium macrostoma | reverse complement strand
ATACTTTTGTGAAGCTGCTTTGAGACAATGTCTGTTGTTAAAAGCACTATACAAATAAAATTGAATTGAATTGAAACCTACGCATGCAAGGAGAAAACCCACACATGCAAACTCCGCATCAGAAAGGCACCTTGGGTGACCCGGGAATCGAACCCAAGACGTTCTTGCTGTGAGGCGACAGTGCTAACCACCACACCACCGTGCCACCTGCAATTTCACATTAACGCTGGAAAAAGATTTGACATGAATTATCATAATGTCATTCTTTTACTTCACAAAAACCTGCCATTTTTCAGGGATGTGCAGAGTTTTTATATCCACTGTATTACAGTTAAACTAATATTTAGTGTAAGATGGTAAAGCATTTTAAGTAGATTAAAATGGAGAGTGTTTACAGTAGCCTATTTACAGTAAAGTAAAGCTACAAAAGCTTTAAAGTCCTCAGTGACATAAAGATATAGCTTTAGGTTATATACATTACATGCACACACATCCACCTGCTCATTCATGCAGTTATTCATTCAGCCATGTGGCAGCAGTGAAATGCATAAAATCATGAAAATACAGAGCAAGAGCTTCAGTTAATGTTCACATCACAAAACTGAATAGGGGAAATGGGGGGTTTCAATGACTTTACCACTGAATAGTTGTTGGTGCCAGACAGGTTGGTTTGAGTATTTCAGAAACTGCTGATCTTCTGGGATTTTTTTTTTTTGCACAACATACTGTAGAACTATATAACTATACAAAAAGATACAACTATAGTGTTTACATATAGTTGTGCAACATATGAGAGGTTAGAAGAGAACGGGCAGGTTGTTTTGAGCTAACATGAAACCTTCGGTAACTAAAATAACCACTATATACACATGTGGTGGGCAGGAAAGCATTGAAGAATGGACAACTCATCGAAACTTGAAGCATATGAGTTACAACAGCAGAGGACTACATTAGGTTCCACTCCAGTCAGCTAAGAACAGGAATCTGAGTCTGCAGTAGGCAAAAGCTCACCAAAATTACTGAAGTCTGGAACAAGACCAGGTGGTGTTTTGTGAAAATATTTTAGAGTAAATTAACCAAATTGTCCAAGTAACCATAATTACATTTCACTTTGTGATTTGGTACCAGAGTATCCAGCTTTGGACAATGCCCAACAATAGAACTTGGACTTTACAATTATCCTCTTTTCTGTAGAGCCCTTACTACATAAGAACAGAAGCAATCAGATGATTCAAGGAACAATAGTAAAATCAAAATTCAGTCCGATGAACAAAATGTCCTCCTTGCTGAATTTTCAACATTTAGCTAACACATTAAACACTGAACATTTACCATATCATTGGGAAGTTGACAGAGCTAAACATGATTTGATACATCATTTTATTCTACTGCAGTATAGAAGCACATATGAGCATAATGTATCATTCATTAATATCTAATATTAGAATCTAATATTCATTAATCCACTTAGACACACTTGAGGGCCGTAGACCAATGTGGGTTATTTTTCATACAATAAAGCATTCCTGTTGTATTATTCCTCACTTAACGCAGAATTGCTATGTTTATATCTTTACTATGACATTTGACTGGACAACTAGAAAATTATTCCACTTTACTACATGCTTTATTATATTCATGTTTATTAATAATTAGTCAATATGGTCTAACTACTTACCAGCATGACATTCCCAAGGTATTTGTTCTCTCTACTTCGTGTGATATACTGCTGGTTTCCAGACTGAGAATACAAAGGATTTTTAATTAATATTTCCCAGGCAGTCCAAAACTATGCTTAGCTAATAATAACCAGTACTTTTAAATAGTAAAGTCAGTTTTTATTATATTTAGTCAGGCCATGATTTTATTTCAGCTCAACAAGTCAAAACTGTTAATCAGCATAATGACCACTGTGACAAGCCTACCAAAATACCACTCAGAATTAGTCATCTGCCTACATCAGCTTTCTTTTGATCCTAATTACAGAAACTGAAGTCACTTCTTTTTTTCCTCAATAAGCCTCTTTGTGCCTGAATGTGAACAAAATTGCATTCATGTAGAATTTTTACTCATTTGGTTTAGTAGTTAGTGTTGTAACAACTCACTCACATTTTAATGGTGAAAGGAATGAGAGTTAGGAGGGTGGCTGCACGATAACTGACACCTAATACTGTAAAAAACAAAAAAGATGAGCTGTATTTTTTTCTAATCAAAACATTTTTATAAATGTGATTGCTTAAACTGGTACAATGGAAAGCCAAGACAAAATACAAATTAATATGATTTTGCTGGGCATCACCTGCTGCAGTAATATGTTCTGCTAATCAGTGTGGCTTTTCAAACTCACAGAAAGGGAGAATAAGCAGTGTGGTGCACACAAGATGCAATCTCTTATATTATTTTAGCTTTGGAAGCACAACACTATCATTCCTACATGCTTTTCTAGCCCTAGAACTGTCTATCAATATACTGTACGATCTGATATGCCCACACAGTTCTGATAGCTTTTAGTTAAAATTAAATTACAGTTCAGGATATATCTATATATATATACTGTATTTAATGAAAAATCCTATGACCATTATTGTTCAAGGTAATTTTTGTAGTTTTTAAATTCATATTATGTAGCCACATTACATTTACAAGCCAGTATGGGGCAAAAATATGTTCAATTCTATTGTATTTCTATTATATTCCATGTGCAGGGAAATGTGTCAAAATTACTGTCTGGAGCAAACACACATTTTGTTTCTGGCACCAGTATGATGGTGTATTCCATTAATGCAATGTATACAAAAGAAACTGGTAAACTTAACAATAGTTTAGGGTTGGAAACCGAAAGCAGGTTCCAAATTAGACCCGATAAAAAAATACCCGGTAACGGGTACCCAACTTTTCTTTTTTTTTTTTTTTTGGTTTTGCTTAATGGTTCCTAAACATTACATATCAGCAGGGATGTGCCTGGGTATCTGCCAGGACCTGTTTTATGTGAATACCTCATGCATCAACGTGCAATAGCCATACACTACAAATGTGTAGTTTTACTTTAATAAAGAAATCTATTAGAGAAATAAAGAATAATCTTTATTTTCTATATAGATATTAAAATAATATATACATCTACATATAGCTATATCTATATAAAATATAATATCAATATCTCGATAGAATTAAAATAATTATTTATTTTAATAACGAAATCCATCAAATCTATTCTCAAATTACAGGATTGATACAGAATATAGATATTTTTGCTATCTAAACATTAACCCTCCTTTTTTTTTTTCACTGTTATGGAACTGAAATGGGGAACCGACAAGAACTGGAACCAGTAAGCAGAACCGGAACCAATAAAATTCAAATGAAACCCTTCAATAGTTGCCCCTTTTTGTGAATCCCTTTTTACAGCGTGTTCAAAATTGATTGTTGCACCAAATTTGGAAGCACATATTTGTCTATAATATATTTGTATATCTTGCTTTTCACTAAGCCTAGTCCAAACCTGTTCTAGCATGACAGTGCAGTGCCCTTATGCACAAACTGACATTCATAAAGACATAGTTTAGCAAGGTTGGTGTAGTAGAATTTGAGTGGCCAACACAGAGCCCTGACATCAACCCTACTGAACACCATTGGGATGATCTGGGCTGCCGACTGCACACTAAGCCTTATTATCTGGCATTGGTGCACAAGCTCACTAATGCTCTTGCAGCTAAATGAGCACAAATCACCATAGCAACATTCCAAAATCTAATAGAAAGCCTTTCCAGAAGAGAGGAGGTCGGCATAGCAGCAAAGCATAGGCCAACTCCATATTAAAGGCATGGTTTTGGACCGGGATGGGATGGGTGGTACATCCATACAGTGCATGTGATTAGCAGGTCAATGCAGTACAGTTTTCCAAGTCCATAAAAAAATATTTTCTATCAGACTTTGGGCCTTATTAGAAGTAATATCAATTTACAACATTGGATGTAACTTCAGGTGGCTGTAGATTGTTTACAACAGTTCGAATATTTAGTGGGGGGGTTGTTTACTATAAATTTGAAGAATTCGCTTATTTAAAAAAAAGAAAAAGGTCAGTTACACATACTGTACATTATTAATACAGGTAAACACCTCTTGCACGGAATTCCCCGTGTGCACTGCATTGCCCATACAACCTCACTGCTTATGACCAACATGCAATTCAAAATGGCCGCGGACAGGCATTAAAAACATGAACAACTTTTTGTTCACCAAGCACAACCAGGAAATTTCACACCTGAAAAAGTAAAGTGTTTAGAAGAAGTCTCTCGCACTCGTCGGAAAACAGAAATATATTCTCCTTGCGTATCTAGATAACATTCGCGTTTATTAATCGCGAAACAATACCAGAGACAGACCAGAATGGCTTTATCATGGTGCCCCTGACTCTGAATACTAACTGATATGAAGGCGTTAAATGATTTCCAGCAAATCGAAACGCGAGAGTAACGGCTCTCTGGGTTTAAGAGCCTATCAAATGAGTGCAGTGTCGGAATGCATCCCGCCCTATCACATGCATCAGGCGATTATTCATGTTCCGGGGCTGGGTTCTCCGCAGAGCGTTTCCTGCCCTGATGCATGGCGGTCGAACGAAGGGATTGTTGGAAAATTTTTGGAGGTTAGTATATAAATGTGTTTTTACCCAGTGTGCCTTATTTCCTCAGTCGCTGCAGAGCCGGAGAAGACGCTGATGGAAATGCCGTGGAAGTTCCGGAGGAAGCCTGTTTTTAATAAAAACAATTCAAATGCATCGAGAAACGATGTTTTATTTATTAGAGGCAATTGGACACGGGGTTCTTATCGGTTACAACGTTGTTAACCTTCCTGTTGTGTTTCTTCAAGTTAATGGAGCTAGCGCTTGCTTACAGTATCTTTCTTTTATAGCCGTATAGCATCTTAAACTTTAATAATTGCAACAATTAAATGTATTGTTTTGCATAACAAACTAGTATAACACCGAGTCTAACGTAAGCTTGGTGCAGACGTCAAATAAATCTTTTTACATTTAGCGTATTTGCTAACATGTCAAACTAGCATAGCTCGCTAGTAAGTATTTAGCTAGGTAGCTAGCGGGAAATGTTTTGCTAACTGATTGAGCGGGTTACAACTTATTTAACGCAAAAAAAAAAAGACATCTTTATTTTATAAAATTTATAGCTGCAACGCATTCTGTCACGACAGGGTTGGGATATTTAGGCAAAGATGTTTAGCAGGATGATGTTTCGCAATGCTAGGCTAAAGTGGTTAGCTAGCTGTGGAAGGCGCGGATCAGAAAACAGCGTTCGCTTGGTGTTAATGTAGTCTCAAGGCTTACCAAATTTAAATGAAGACTTTCATTTTGATATGTTTTAGGATAATTACACCTGTTTAACTGTCCGGAAGCAGTGACATTTGATTTGGTCTAGCGGCTCTTCTGAGAGTTGACATGACAGATTTGTCAGGACACATTTTAGGTCGACATTTTCTAATATTGAAAGAATCATAAATACAGGTATTGGCTTCTTGACATATTTGCCATGATGGCTGTGTAGTTGTGTTAGGATGATGGATTTGTTCTTTTCACAGCTGAATTGCATTTTATTTAAATAATAAGTAACCTGACTTGAGCTAAAATGACACCTTTAGGGTTAAGAAAAAAAAGAAACAAACAACAAAAAAACCCTACTGTTTTCTAATTCCAGGAAAGTTCTCATTTCCATCAGATAGTTTAGAACCTTAGTCAAAACCCCACTTAATATTCTTGTAGAATGTTTAAGATTTTACAGTTTAAATCACAGATTTTTTAATATTTATCATTAATTTAAAAAAATGCTTACAGGTGTTTGTTAATTCATTGATTTACCTTCAGTAATTACTTTATCCTTGCCAGAGTCACGTTGAATCCTGAACCTATCCCAGGAACACTGGGCTCATGAAGGGTGTATTTCACCCTGAACTGTACACCAGTCCATGCATACACGTGTTCACAAACTCCTTCACACCTATGGGCAAGTTAGGATAGACAAACTGCCTAATTGCATGTTTTTGGACAATGGGAGTAAATGCACAGTAACCTAAGTCTGGACTCGACCTATGACACTGCATTGCCCTTACATCCTTAAACAACTTTCTGTTGTTCAGCAAACATTACCAGTACATATCAACCTGCAAATGTACATGTTTTGATTGAATGCTTTCCACAGGTAGACCATGCTCTTGGCTCAGGTGAATCGGGACACCCAGAGCATGGAGTTCCAAAGTGTTGAGGGTGATCCACAGCAGGTCACGCTTTGCCTCACTGAGGCTGTAACAGTTGCAGGTGGGACTTTTTTTTTTTTTTTTTAAGTATGTTTGCTTCCATGTGTGTTACTGTCCTTCATTCCTGCACAGGTCTGTAACTTGCACCTTTTGCTTTGCAGACAGTGACCACATTGAAGCAATGGATACAGTGAGTTTACAGGCAGTGACACTTGTAGATGGCTCCACTGCATATATACAACACAGCCCTAAAGGTATAGAAATGAGATATGATCAACTCTATATGTATGCATTTCAGTTAATTCAATGAATGCGAATACACATATTGCAGTTCTAGGAATATGTTCCCAAAGGTGTGCTAAGTTTTTATTGGTTTCATTTTATTTTTAAGATAAGATAATGGAAGGTCAGGTGATCCAGTTGGAGGATGGCTCTGCGGCATATGTGCATCACCTACCAATGCCAAAAGCAGGTACCTTGAACAGGCCTAAAATTAACTCGGGTTATTTACTTTTGTGCTTCATTTATGATCGTTTCATTATGTAATATATGCATACTTTACAACTCTTTAAAGTCAATTTCTCAACTCTTAAATTGTAAATGTTTTGACTCAAAACATATCTCTTAACCTTCATATTACCTTCAGCTGGAGAAGGTCTAAGACTAGAAGATGGCCAAACTGTGCAACTGGAGGATGGGACGACAGCATTCATTCATGCACCCAAAGGTACATCTATCCCAGTAGTTACTGTTTTGTGTAACAATTAATATGAGAAATATAGTGCTTTTTTTTTTGAATGAGTTGTCATCTATTAGTCCTATTTTGTCCAAATCTGAATCAGAGTGAAACTGATACTTTGTTTGAAATTTTATTTGGCTTTCTTTGGTGCACAAATTTGATAGAGCTGAGAGGTGTATTTCAAAGGGTGGGGCTAAAAAACTTCAGTCGACAGTCACAAATTTGCCTATAGAATTTGTGAGCAAGCACACAAAATGACAGAGCTCAATCAAGGGTGTAAAACTTGGAATCAGTCATAAAATAAAAATAAGTAACTTAGAAATATTAGTATATTCCAACATTTCTTATTGCGTTCTTTGACACAGATATACAGAATTGATTATTGTGTAGCACTTCTGATCTGTCTTCTGGTATTCAGTTTGTATTGTGAAAACCTATTATACACTTGGGCCAAATAATAATCTCACTGTAATTGAATTACAAGTATGCACCCAAACATTTACCTAAACAAATGTACTAAATGCTGCATATGTTAAGGTGCCCTTTGACTAAATTCAGTAATAATGTACAACAAATACATATAATTGTTTTCAGAAACATATGATCAGGGTGGATTGCAGGCTGTCCAGCTGGAGGATGGCACGACTGCCTATATCCAGCACATGCCCCAGTCGAGCACCATTCTGGCTATTCAGGCTGATGGCACAGTGGCAGACCTGCAAGCAGAGGGCACTATTGACCCTGACACCATCAGTGTGCTGGAACAGTATTCTGCCAAGGTTACAACTATACCTCTAACCAAAAAAACCGAAACATAAAACCATTCAGGCCACAATAAGAATGTTTGCTGTGGTATTGAAGTGAAGTCACTGCTCAAATTTTGAAACAGTTCTAATACATCTGAACTGCTCTTTCAGATGGAGGGAACAGAGTGTGGCACAGGGCTGCTCAGTAGAGGCGACGCTGATGGCAGTGTGCATATGCAGGTGCGGCCTTCTCTATTATTTCTGATCAGTTCTGCCTATTTGGACCTGAAAATCAGACTTAATGTGTGTTTTTGACTGGTGTGTCCTGTGTGTTCAGATAGTACTCCAGGGTCAGGAGGGCAGGTCTCCAAGAGTTCAGCATATCGGGGAAAAGGCCTTTCGCTGTGAACATGAGGGCTGTGGAAAACTCTACACAACAGCACATCATTTAAAGGTAAAGCTTTATGACCGCTTTCTTGGACTACAGCAAAATTAAAGCAAGAACAGCTGTTTTATTTAACATTTTTATTGATGTATTTGCTTAACTATCTGACAATTACTGTGAATTGAAGTTAATGTGTCATTTCTTTTCTCTTGAAAAGGTACATGAACGGTCACATACAGGGGATAAACCTTACATATGTGATCATCTGGGGTGTGGAAAAAAGTTTGCGACAGGTACTGTATCATATCCAGATGCACCTTAATGTGTTTCATTATTTTTCTGTACAATTATTCATAGTGATTTTATGTTAACTAACAGGATATGGCCTAAAAAGTCATGTTCGGACACACACTGGTGAAAAACCCTATCGCTGCCAGGAGCTCAACTGCCTTAAGTCTTTCAAGACATCTGGAGACCTACAAAAACACACAAGAACACACACCGGTGCGTTATCTGTAGACAGTATACTGCGTAAGCCAATCAATAACATGTACCACAGTGGTTATCTGATAATGACATGTATTATGTTGCAAAAGTGTTGGTGGTTTAAGATTCCTACATGATTGTGTTTGTAGGGGAGAAGCCTTTCAAGTGCCCCTTTGAAGGGTGTGGAAGATCTTTCACCACCTCAAATATTCGAAAGGTTCACATCCGAACACACACTGGTGAGCGGCCGTACTACTGCTCTGAACCCAACTGTGGAAGAGCCTTTGCTAGTGCCACCAACTACAAAAACCACATGAGAATCCACACAGGTACCTATGTTTTTCTACCACATCCTAATAAAGATATGAGTATTTGATAGCTAAATCAACAGCAATTTTGTGAAATATATAAATGTGTAAACAATAAAGCACATTTTGTTTGCATCTGTAGGTGAGAAGCCGTATGTGTGCACTGTGCCTGGCTGTGATAAGCGCTTTACTGAGTACTCCAGTCTCTATAAGCACCATGTGGTCCATACTCCCTGCAAGCCCTACAACTGCAACCACTGTGGGAAGACCTACAAGCAGATCTCCACGTTAGCCATGCACAAACGCACCGCCCACAATGACACCGAGCCCATTGAGGAGGAGCAGGAGGCCTACTTTGAGCCACCTACAGGTCAGTGCAAAAGAGAAATGAAAATATAGTTTGATTTAACTAGCCCTGATCAGTCACCTATGTTTTAGCAGACATTTTTGTGCATAGGTTTGTCATTGTTGGAAAATTTTCTATGAAATATTATGTCAGTGTATTAATCAACCACATACAGACACACAAGCTACTAGTGAAAATTAAAGGAAAACTTTATTACAAAATCTTCGCACACAAGTGTCTTTGCCCACAAAAAGATCAAACCCCCTAACTGTTCTTTCTTAGAAAGAGGTGTCTCTACCAATGTCAGTATTTATCAGATTAATCCTATAAGCTGAGCAAAACAGTAGATAACTATTTGGTTTAACTCGGATAACCAGTGCCATGACCTTCTGTGCATTTCATGACCGTTGTGTATGATAAAGCTAGATTTTAATGTTTTAGCAGGGGCAGTAGAGGTAGCAGTGTAATTGTACAGCAAAAGGGTTTCAGTGCATTGTGTCCACTGCATACAGAAGCTGAGCTTGCTGTAATATGATTTAATATGTAATATTTGTATTATGATTTAAGATTTTAATATGAGGGCTAGTTCAGAGGGACTGGGTTGTAGTTTTCTTTTTGTGCAGTCATAGCTATACACAAGAGAGTTAAGAACCCTTGGAGTAATAGACTGGATAAAAAAAAATAGGCAGTAATAGAGGAAATGCATTTTAATCAATGTTTTGTTACTACCCATGAAACCATTATAACCGCAGTTGTGAGCAAATTGTTTCTACTATATTGCTTTTTCACCAGACTTGACCCTGTGTTAATATCTTGTTCAGAGGCCATTGATGACCCGACGTTAACATTTACCCCTGCTGTGGTGGAGGAGGATGGAGGATCGGAGCAGGTTTCAGTAGGAACAGAGATCATGAGTCAGCAGCACGTAGCACTCATATCTCAGGATGGCACACAGCAGGTTAGGACAGTTTAAAATAAAACTAATATGTATGTTATATTCATATTGTATGTAGTTCTGCATTTATTGTTCAAGACATTTTTTTGGATATATGTTCTTATGAGTTTCTGTGTTAAATATCGGTTCTGGCATCATTAAAATTGCAGTAACTTAATCTCCTTGTTGCAGTACTTTGATGGCCAAATTTTATGTCAATTAGAACCAAGTTTATGTATCTGTGCTATTGAAAATAAATTGAGTGACACATGCATTTATTAGTCGTTGAACAGAGAACTGGAATTTACTAGCTAACAATCAAACAATACTAACAAACATATTATATCTCTCTGTCTCGCTTTGTTACTGTCTGTCAGTTTCTGTTAGACTGGTTTGTCTGTTTTAAATTTCTGCTTCTGAAGTAAATTTGTCTTACTGTTTTGTTTCTCCATCTGCATAAATGAAGCAGAAATTATTTGAGTGATGTGGAAATGGAGCAGGTGCTGATGCACAGTTACAATGTTAATGCAGTTTGTGAGAAATGAAACTTAACACTGCCCCAGCTGTATTCATGGTACAAATGAGCAGAAACTTGTTTTTTTTTTTTTTTTTCCATCCACATGGGTTGCTAATAATGATGCGTCATATCGCAATTTAAACATGTGAAACATGCAATTCACATCGTGAAAATCAGCATCCTATTAATTATGGATCTAATGAAATTGCACTGTTTGAACACCAGAGGTCCCAATCTGTGCAACCTAGAGTTAAAATATATAGACAGCATGCTGGTCACATGATCACATTTTTTTTTATGCAGAGCCTGCACCATTACCCTGAATCATCTGTACTTGTGAAGACTAATGACAACACATTATAGGTTATATTATTGCAAAACCACATTATAAAAGTTAAAAAGTGTTCTTCAGTGGCTTTCAAATGACACCAGCCACTGCAATGCCTGAGAAAGAGGTTCTAGATGCCTAGCATTTAGCTGACTTTGGAGCTCTTTGTATGATTAAAATGACACCTCACACACTGTTATGGAACTTATGTTTCAATTAATCATTTTCTCCAGGTCAGAGACTTTGTTTATTCAAAGTTTTGGGAGAATTTAGAAATTTTCTTAAGATATGGTAAACTCTGTACATTCTGTTTACAACATTAAACCTTTGTTTGCAGCAATATGATTTATTTAGTTTTCTACAGACAAAAAAAATTATTTTCATTGTTTATGATTAAGCATGCATTTTGCATTGTTTATAATTCAAGTAAAAAAAAAAAAGGGATGGTTTTCAGTCATAATTTTTCATCATTAAGAGTTTGCTCAAAATATTAATTACATTAATTGAATTAAATCGAATTGTGAAGACAGTAATGTGAATCGAATTGTGATCTGATTTTTATTATTTATTTTTTGGCAGAATAATATTTTCCTTACTACATATTTTCATTACATATCTTCATGAATATGCGGACACTAAGAGACTTGGTCATGGATTTTAAAATCTTGTTTTTGGGTCACAAATTTTTAGAAAACTGAAAATCTTTTCTGTAATTTTGTTGATGAAATGAACAGTCAGTGGCCTATCTAAATTGGTTACATTGTACCTGATAATGTGGTCCATAGAAAATGTGAATAACTAATATGTCCACTGTCTATTCAGGTTTTTTCTCAGGCAGATGTTCAAGCAATGAGTGGCACAATAACAATGGTAACACAAGAAGGAACGACTATAACCATCCCTGCCCATGAGGCAATGCTCTCCCATGGAGAAGGTCATTCTGTCACCATGGTTTCTGCAGATGGAACAGAAGGACAGGTATTAGCTCACATTTACTTCCGAATTATTTCTAATGTAATAATCTGTATTACATTCATTCAGCTCAACTAAGTACTCAGCTAACATGCGCTATGCCCTGTTTGTTCTGTGTGTTTACTGAAGTGACTGAGTTTTTATTTGTGTTGTAGGTGGCAATTGTGACACCAGATCTATCAGTGTTCCAGACTGAGGACGGAGAGGCGGTGCAGGAGCAGCAGCGGCCAGTGGTATCCACCAGCCCTCATCCAGTTACTCTGCTGGCTACCTCTAATGGCACACACATTGCTGTGCAGGTACATAAACACAGAATTTAAATAGTTTTTTACCAAGCTTTTAAGCAAGGAATGTGAAGATTTAGCCCACCTAAATCCTATTTTGGTGGATCTGATGAATTACCCAAATCCTTTGTTTTGTGTTATGTTTATGGTATAAGGGTGTGGAAAACAAATTGGGTTTAAATGAAACACTAAATATTTCCTCAGCTGGAATTACTGTGTTGCTTTATAACTGATTATTTCCTACCAATTCATTATTTTATGTTACTATTTAAACTGCCCAAAATGTCTGATTACTTCCGTGATGATACTAGCATCAGACAATTGGATTTACTCTTAACACAAGCTGAAAATATGATTTTTGGAACTGATTGTCACTTCTTTCTGCTGATTGGAGTTTAATACACTCATTTAATGTCTAATAATCAAACCATCTCAGACTGGCCTGTCTATTACATCTGAGTAGAGAGCCCTACTACTGACTGAAGTAGGAATTAAGGTGATGCAGGTACACTGTGAAGCAATTATTGGGTATAAGGAGTGAACCTTTGGGTAAATATTCTGAAACAGCAAAACGGTTACATGAAAAGCTGTAACAACCTAAATTCACTCAAACAGGTAAAGCTTTCCCACTCATCCTGTAAAAAAGGGTAATGATATGCATGAAACGTTTCTTACTACTGCTATTATTAGATATCTGTCCATTCTGATGATGGGGTAACTTTAAAATTACAGCCTGTTCAGATGTATAAACACTGAAGAATAACATGCTGATGCAGACTGCTGGTGTCCTTGAAGGACTTCTACATAAATTTCTACTGCACAACAGGAAAAATATTATGTAAAATTATTTAATATGATCTGTGAGAGAAAACATTGCATTATATTTCTCTTTTGCTTTTGTTTTGTAGCTCAGTGATCAGCCTTCTTTGGAGGAGGCCATCAGAATCGCATCACGCATCCAACAAGGAGAAACCCCAGGCCTAGACGATTAAAGCATGAACTTCAATTAAGGAAGTGTGTATGTGTGTGCGCGTGTCTCGGATGTTTGTGTGTGTGCATGTGCTTGCAGTGAACAATTGAGAAAGTCAAGTATCCAAAAAAAAAATTTGCTAGCATCATGATTGCTCTGTTTGAAGAGGACCGAATATATTTTTGTGTGGATTTATGTACATAACAATGTTTTGAAACTGGAGTTTTTGCTGTAAATATTTATTTGATTCTTCTATTGAATACTTGACTTTTTAGGATCTTAATAAATGAAAAATGAACATCATTCCATTTACATCTGCCTTGGCCATTTTGTGTGCTTTATCTATCTATCTATTGATCGATAGATCTATATAAGCGGCACGGTGGTGCAGTGGTTAGCACCGGGAGTGTGCATTCGTGGGTCTCCTCCAGGGACTCCGGGTTCCTCCCATGGTCCAAAAACAAGTGAGTTAGGTTAATTGGCTACTCTTAATTGCCCATTGGTGTGATTGTGCGTGTGAATGGTCCCAGCCACTAGGGAGCACAGTAACTGGGCGTTGTGGTGCCGATCCGGATGAATTGGGAGGGTTGCGCCAGGAAGGGCGTCTGGCGGAAAACCTTAGCCAAATCAATAATCAAACGACAGATGATAAACAAGCATAAAGCCGGAAGAAGAAGAAAATAGATAGATAGATCAATAGATAGATAGATAGAAGGAGAATAATATATCATATTATATGGAAAATAACCAGTCTTTATTTGGTCAGAGATTGCCATTTTTAACACAGCAGTGACACTCACATGGTAGTGTTTAGTGTGTGTTGCTGTTACAAGTGTATCAGGTGCAACAACTTGAATTTGCTTGAGTGTTTAAAAAGTTCAGTGCCTTTGCTGGGTTAGAGAATTCCATCATTAGTCAGCAACCAATTCAAAATAGATATATAATAGATAACAGAAATAATCTCAGCACCAGTGACTAGTGTTTTATCTACAGCACAGCCTACCTGCACTGGTCCTAGACTACCACTGTTCTTCAACTGTGGGCACATGTCAAATAGCTAAATCAGTCATGTGGGTTCCAAAGAGTGCCCAAAAAATGAAAAACAGTACAGATTTTTTTTTTTTATTAAACTGATACTGTTTTTAGTCAACCAAACACATGCCTACAATGCTTTGATGTCACCTTACGAAAGTGTAGTATCCTTATATCAGAACCCAGACAACTTCATTCCCTACCATGTCCGTGTCCTTTCCATAGTATGCCTACATTATAGTATAGTTGCACTTTCTAAATTCTGCAAAACACTACAGCCTAGAGTGTTTGCTTGTTCGAAAATGTCTAGACATACGCATCATTGTGTAACAGGTTGGGAGTGTTGTTCCTTGATAGGTGGAGACACGCACCTCGAAACCCACGTAAGAATCCCAGGGAAGCCCATATTCCCAATATTTCATATGCGTAATTTATGACCGCACCCTACCTTTTAAATGTAACAAGAACCGACTTTCAAACGCTATTTAGATGCCAGGATAATATTGGTTAATTGTATCCCTAGATTAAACGACCGGGCAAATAATTATTATAATATATAAGGTTGCAGGTGTATTACATTATTTGTTACTTTTTACCAAGTATTATTTTGTGTAAGTGAAAGGTATTTCTGAACTCAGATTTCAATTACAAAGTAAGGCCTCTGACCAACTGACAAGGACGAGATTAGAGAGATCAAAGCGCGGCGTTCGCGCCAGTCGAGACTAGCGCCTGTCTCCGGCCAGGCTGCAGAACGCAGAGTCGAATGACTTCAATGTTCTGGCGCCGCCCATCATTCAAACTGCAAGGTGCGCTCTGATTGGTTGAAAGTGAGTCATTTGACCAACGGTCGCGGGAAGACTGTGACCACGCTTGGTGTAAGTGGGAGGAGTAGCAGTTCGTCATTCCAACTACTTTTGTAAACAAAATTGTGTTTAATCGGTATAATTTTGAAGGCTTTGCGTTTTGTTGGTTTCTGATTTTGACTTTTTAACGTCGCGCTGTCTTTCGTGGACATTAGGTTTCGCCTTTAGCGCATTAACTTGTCTGGAGACTTTGGAGATTCGGAGGAGAAGCCATTTTTTTTTTCAAACTTGGCCGTTTTGGTGCTTGGTGGCAACAAGTCAACTTATTATTCGGTAAGAGCTTGTCTAACTCATTTGTGTGGATATTGGGGTTGTCACTGGACTGTATAGTCGTCAGTCGACGGCGGAAGAAACATGATATTGATATTTAATTAAAGTGACAATTCTAAGGGGAGTTCTGTTTAGCAAAGTGGCTAGCTAGTTACAGGAGTTGTTTGGTCTCCACGGCAGAGCTCCGTGTCTAGCAGTAGCTAAGGTTCAGTGGCTTGTGTTTTGCTAGATATGCTTAGCTTCTATGATTACTTTTTATTCGTCATTTGACTTGTTGAATAACGTTAGCTTTTTTTTACGACAGCGTTTGCGCCGTTGTTGGGCTTGTATAACTCTCAGTGGAGAGTTTCCGTTGGCCGAGAAAATGAGTTTCGGCTGCCGACGGCACGCAGACCTTTCTCCAAACCTCCGACCGATTCGCCAAAAACTGCAGTTCTCAACCAGCGATGGCGAAGAGGATAGTATTGAGGAGGCCAACAACAGTACCGGGGCTGAGTCCGGCTTTACCGAGCTGGACTCCCCGATGTCTCTGCGGCGAAGCAGCACGGATAAAAGACCCGACGAGCTGAACAGCAGCCCGCTGAGCCGGACCCGAGAAGACGAGGACGTCGAGTCTTGGGACGAGGAAGGGTTCGGCTCTCCGTCTCACCTCAAAGTGGGCTTTTGTGGGAAAAACTCGCCGTCGCCGAGAAAAAGCCCTCGCGCCTACGACAGCTCACCGGAGAGGACGTGTATTCAGGACGACGTGGAGGGCTCGAGCTCTCCCATTCCGGACTGTCCTGATACACCACCCCATAAAACCTTCAGAAAACTGCGACTGTTCGACACCCCACACACCCCGAAGGTTCGTGCTGCTACACTTATCATTCTAGTCTGTAAAAAAAAAAAAAAAAAACAAACATCTAACTTTAAAACTGTTATCAGCTTTGAAATACAGGGGACAAAGACGTTTTTAAAAGTTGAAGTATGAAAACGTGTATGTATGCTTTTATTCAAGAAGTTAAAATTGGGCATAGCAAGCTATGTAATAATGAGGTATTCAGTACAGTTTTTTTTTTTATGTCCTGAAGTCCTCAAGTCAGACTACACTTTCTGCCTCTAGGTGATGGACTTTAGAGCACAGTGCCCCAGTTATTAGCTTACTGTACAGGTTAGGTAATGTTTCATGTGCAGTGAATCATCTCATTGATTACTAAGGGCTTTGTCCATGTTTTGCGTGTAATGCATGAATGTAGTTTGCGTATTTTAAGGAGCCGGTTTTTTTAATGCCCCGTCTCCTGTGTGCAGAGTTTGCTGTCCAGAGCAAGGACGTCGGCCTCGACAAGCAGGAGAGTCGCACTTTTCAAGAATGTGGATTCCAAAGGAAAGGCGAGTCTCGACGGAGGGCGAAACCGGACACCTCTGGTCAACATTAACCCCTTCACCCCGGACTCAGTGGTCGTTCAGTCATCGACTCAACAACGAAACAATAGAAAGCGCTCTCACTGGAATGAGTAAGCACTTTGACATTTTTTTCTAACGGCTTTGGTTTTATACACACGTTTGTTTTAGCCTTTGATATTTCGCTATTTGTCGTTAAACCTTTAGATGCCATGTATTTAATGTTCAGGCTGCAACGAGTTTCGTTAAATCCGTTTTTACTGCCCGGGCTGCGTCTCAACACGGCAAGAAACCAAATCCTCATGTACACTCAACCACGCCACGTGCTTCCCCCAAGCCTCTCTGCTGCCCTCTGGTGTCTGATGTGAAGAAATAACTCCTTTTCCCATTGTGTTACAGCTCCTGTGGAGAGGACATGGAGGCCAGTGATGCTGAGATTGAGGATGAGGTTATTCCACCTTCAAAGGTAGACATTTCTGCCGTTTAGACAGGAGTGTATCTGAGCACCTTTATGGCTCCATTATTGTTCATATTAGGGGAAAAAAGTACTTGCTGACCATCACATGTAAACAGATGCAGTGTATTTTAAGTGTATGTTGTAGTAAATCTGACACCAATTCTAACAAAAATCTATTTTCTGCAGAGAATTACAATGATGGAGAGTAACATGATGTCCAGATATGCGTCAGAGTTCCACGAACTAGAGAAGATTGGTTCTGGACAGTTTGGCTCTGTGTACAAATGTGTGAAAAGACTAGATGGCTGCATCTATGCAATCAAGCGTTCCAAGAAGCCTTTGGCAGGATCTGTGGATGAGTGAGTAATAATTACTGATGTTGATTACATAATACAGACTTTATCTTCAAAGAAAGTCAGTTCATCTTTTTTTATTGCAATATGCTGTTTTTGTCCATATTGTGCTCCTTAATAAAGTTGTTTTGCAACAGTGTCTCTTGTTAAAATGGTAATAGAAATAAATTTGAATTGAATTTATATAGAATACACCTTTTTTTATATTGAGAAACTTACTGAGCATTTTTATGCATGCAACTATCCATAGGCAAAATGCACTTCGTGAGGTCTATGCACATGCAGTTCTTGGACAGCACCCCCATGTGGTGAGATATTATTCTGCCTGGGCCGAGGACGACCACATGCTGATCCAAAACGAGTACTGCAATGGCGGCACCTTGTCTGATGTTATTGCTGAGAACTACCGACGTATGCACTTTCTGTCCGAGCTGGAACTGAAGGACTTGTTGCTGCAGGTCTCCCGTGGACTCAAGTACATTCACTCGACAGCGCTGGTGCACATGGACATTAAGCCAAGTGAGTTGTTTTTATAGGATGCTTTGAGGTTAATGGAAAACTTGAAGTTGGTTGCATTTCCCTTTTGCTGTTTACTTGGAGTAATGTGTTCTAAAGTAGAATTCACAAGGTGTTGTATTTTAGACTTTCATAGGCTACTCAGTTTTTCCAATCTGCTTTTTCTTTCCTTGTGTGTCTAAAAAATATTTCCCATGCTACATAATGTATGGTTGTGTGAGGAAAAGGGCGTGTGAATAGTGGTTTGTGTTAACTGCCTGTTATGAGTCAATATGCAGAAAGTCATGGCACTATGGAAAACTCTTCATTCAGTACAAGCATGCTGGAAAACATTTGTTTTAAATGCATCTCAGTAATATCTTCAGTCCTCAGTTGTATTACATTCAATACATAGTATTTATTTAAATGCAGACACTGAAATAAAGGACTGTGAACGTGACGGTGTATTTAAACTTTTAAATGTTTGTTTCAGGTAACATATTTATTTCAAGGAAGTCTGCAGTGAGTGTGGAGGAGTTTGAAGATGAGGAAGATGGTCCCAGCACTAATGTGATATACAAAATAGGTATGCACACACTAACTGCACCATTTATGTTCGATGTACAATTCTGTTAAATTGAAAATGAACTGACAGCCCCTTTTTATTAGGTGACTTAGGCCATGTGACCAGGGTGACCAATCCACAAGTTGAGGAGGGTGACAGTAGATACCTGGCTAATGAAGTGCTCCAGGAGGTAAAACAATGGTTTTCTATTATAGCAAAATTTCAGTAGAGGTCATTTGGAGGTAGGATTCGTATTTAGGCAGCAACGTAAACTTCACTCACTCACAGGGTGACCGTCTCCTGCTATTTCATTTTATTTGGAGATCTAATTTTGTTGAAGTACACTGTATGGCTGAAAGTTTGGATACTTGACCATCACTTACATATGTGTCTTTTGAACATCCCGTTAGAGATTTGATCTCCCACTTTGCAGTTAAATAACCTCCACTCTTCTGGCAAGACTTTCCGATAGTTTTTGGAACATGGCTGAACAAGGGCATTATTGAGGTTAAGAAAGGAGCCCTGGGGTACAGTCAGCCATTTCATCCTAAAGGTCTTAAGACGAGGGGGAGGCAAGGCTTTGTGCAGGCTGCTCAAGTTCTTCTACACCAACACTGGCAAATGAATATCTTCATGGATGTCACTTTGTGCACAGGCACAGTCCTGCTAGAACCTGTTTGAGCAATTTTTGGGAAGTATCATGTATGGGTGTGATGGTCGTGTGTCCACAAACCTTTTGCCATATAGTGCATCAGTGAACTCAAAAAAAAAAAAAATTTCACTTAACCAAGTCCTCTGACTTGGAATGGTTTATTTCAGTTGTCCAGATTCTTAGTTACTGAGCCATAAAACTATAAACTTACTCCATACATTTTAAGATGCTTTGTACTGGTGGAGGATGGAGTATTTAGCCTGTTTGGTATACTGAGTATGCTGTTCCTTTCAGGACTATAGTAACCTAACAAAGGCAGACATCTTTGCTTTGGCTCTGACGGTTGTCAGTGCATCTGGAGCTGAGCCTCTTCCAACTAATGGGGAGCAATGGCACAAAATCCGACAGGGAGTCCTGCCCCATATCCCACAAGTGCTCTCTCAAGAATTTGTAAGCCTGTTAAAGGTAAAACAAAGATTTCTGTCTAGCTAATTTTGCAGTGGTTTTAAAAATGGTAATTTTCTGCTTGCTTTAGTTAAAAAAAAATTATAATTTCTTACAGCTTATGATTCATCCAGACCCCACACGCCGGCCATCGACCTCTGACCTCATCAGGCACCCTGTCCTTCTGACCGCATCCCGAATGAATGCTGATCAGTTGCGTGTGGAACTAAATGCAGAGAGATTCAAGAACGCCCTGCTCCAAAAGTATGTGATTTGCTGCAAAGTGTTATAAATTGTTTAGTTTTAACAGGACTTGATTTTGATGCAGATATCTCGTTCCATATTTGCGCGTATGTTGTAAATGTACACCTCAAACTCAGGACAAATGAGTACAAGGTCATTTGAGATCTCACTTTCAATTCAGTTGTTCTTTAAACCTGAATAACAGCAAACCACCAGTTTCATTTGATCTTTGCTGGTAAGATTTTAATGCTTTGTAGTGCCTAGAAGAAATACTTTGCACAGGTAACTGTAATTTGAAACTATTGTTAACTTCAATTCTCAATCTTTTTAATTTGCCAGTGAAATTTAAATGAAAATTTCTGCTCTTTTTGTCTCAGGGAGCTGAAAAAAGCCCAGCTTGCCAAAGCTGCAGCAGAGGAGCGAGTTCTGTCCACAGACAGAGTCCTGACACGTTCCACAATCCAGTCTAGTTCCAGAAGTTCTCGGCTTATTGGGAAAAAGATGAACCGGTCTCTCAGCCTTACAATTTACTGAACTGAACCTTAAATTAAATAATTTGACAAAGAAGTGTGTGTGTGTCCCCCAGTGGGAGGAGCATTGGTGCTGTATCACAGATATCACATGGAGGCATGTCTTCTATTACTGGTTGGACAGCTTGCATTGTCTCATGGCTGTTTGTGCTTACACTGTTCTGATGGAAGCGAGATGGTTTTGAATGGAAGAAAACCACATTTTTATAGCAACTGAAAATCTCAGTTAAAACACCTGTCAGTCTGTACTGGCCATAGACTGCTTTTTATTGCATGGTCAAGTTCCTTTTGCAGAATTTCAGTTTTAAATATATTTCATGTGTAGATATTTCCTAAGGTAGAAAACTTCCTTATTTTGTTTTCCTTATCTTCTCAAACTTTCACAAAGGATGGGTCTTCATGTTGATCATCTGCTTATGGGAACTATGAACCCCCTGTAAAGACCTGATTTGTGAACGTTCCAGACCTAAGACGTGTGCACCTTACTGCCTGTAAAATGCCTTATGTTGAGCAATGAAGGTTGGGCCCTATGTGTCGATTACCGTTAAACTGAGCACTTTGGAGGCAATGGGGAACTCACCAGAAAGCCTGCTGCTATTCATGTTTGTCCATTTCCAGTTGTGGTTGGAAAATGATATACATTTTTATCATTCTTTTTTCCCGGCTCAATCATTGATCTCTCTTGCTATACAGACCTTTCAAAATAATTTCTTTTGAGGTTATGTAGAGTTCTTCACAAAACTCACATGTATGCATTTGGTAATTCATGTGGAAAAGGTGTAGACTTGATCATGTGTACATAGGATTTGGTTACATTTTAGAAACTGCAACTTAAGCTAAATTTGTATGAGCAGTCAAAAAATTTTTTTTTGACTAAACAAAAAACTTCCATTTCAGCCTCAAGCCTGTTTGTAGCATTAAAATAATTTCATACTTTTTTAGCCTTACGATATCAGTAACTCATTTTATTGTCTGTATTGCCACTGTACTATTATTAGGGTACTCTGCTTTCTGTCTTAGATCTTGTTCCATAGAACATTGTCTTGGGTTTGTTTGTTTTTTTTGTAAATATGTTCTTTTAATAAATTGGATCAAAACATTATTGGTTTGTTTTTGTCAGTGTGGATTGCTAATGGGTAGATTTCTAGCAGCTTGTACACAAACAGTGGTAATTATTGAACATCTGCAATTCTCAGGCCAAAGCTTTATTTTATTTTTTATTTCAAGTAATATAGTTTTTTTGTTTTGTTTTGTTTTTTCTTTACCAACCTCCAAATTAGGCATAGCATTTCGGTAACTATGGTGAAATCCAAATGAGATGAGTGAGGAATGTGGGAGATAAGGTGGATAATAAACTGGAATTAGTTATTGAGAATTTGCATTAGAGATAGTATGAGGGTGAGTCAATTGAAATTAAGTCTGACATTAATTAGGATAGGTTTTTTCTTCTGCTGTACAAAATGGGAAAACAAATATACTCTTGTGACCCCTATTTGCAACAATCGGCACAAATGAGAAAAATAAAGTTTTCATCTGATTAATCCTCATATTACATAAAGTTGACATGGATTATGACTGATTCTATATCATGGTCATTGTAAAATCACTACCAGGTTATTTTTTTTAGATATCCAGCTATATTTGCTTTTGGTTTAGCTAATCATGATGATAGCAAAATGTTATGGGATAATAAATATTTAGCATTTTGTGTGTGTTAGAAATTGGAAAATGCAAAACTGTAGATACAGAAGCATTACACTCAACGAAGTTGAGTGACTGCCTCCCACATACACTGCATGTCATTGCTCTGAAAATTAACAAGAGGCTAATGTCTTTTTGAAAGCAGACAGAACTCTTCTGCTTAAGTTTTGTTTACATGTTTTTCCAGTAAATAATTACGAGCTTATAGTCATTTATTTCTTCTAATCTCAGTAATTAGAACTGGATTGCAGACAAGGCACATGAACCGATTTGTCCTCAGCCAGAGGAGAGCAGCAGGTCATCCTGAGTGGTCTCTCTGTTGTTATTTACCTTGTCTATCCAATTGAGGCCACAACTCTGTGCCCAGTGCTTGAAATCTGGACTTAGCCTTATTTGAAATCTATAACAACAGCTTGAATAATAATACACTCTTTATTTTCCTTTCAATTTACCTCTTCTCAGTTATAAATTTAGTCTAGAAGAAGCTGCAGGGCATAGTGAAAATTTAAAGTGCTCTGTTAAAGGAATAACTCCAACTGATGACATTAGTCGATCTATAATTATATTAAATTATTTTTAATATAATTAATAAAATATGCAACTTAATATAATTAAGTTGCATTCAAAAATTGATTAATTAAACTTTAGTTCCAAAATTTTTTAACTGTATGTGTGATGGACCACTGGGTGTGTTGACACTGGGATCTCAGATGGTATATCAATCAGTTTGTTCACCACCATTTTTGTATCCACTCTTTTACAAATCTAAATAGTGCATTGTCATAAATATTGGTGTTGTGTTTTAAAACTTGTGTTATAAAGAAAAAAGAAAGGCTATGTTGTATGTATTCCTGCTCATAAGCTTAACTGCTGAGAGACAAAATTGAACTGTGAAAACTTTCTCAAATCAGCCTGGTCAATTTGAATACCCTTTTAGTCATTTGAATGGTAAGCTTTTGAAGTTATGCACTTTAAAAAAAATAAATTTCCTAAGTGTAATTTAGATAGAATTCATATTTACCCTCAGAAATCACAAATCAAGCATAATAATATGCACTATTATTAACAGGTTTATGTGCTTACATGCTACTTTTATTTTTATTTCATTACATTACATTACATGACAATTTTTTGTAAGCTGAAGGTGATGACCACCACCATATATGGTATCATTTAAAAGTCCTTAATGTGAAGTCCTAAAAGAGTGGGAGATAAAGAAGTTTACAAATGTCTTTTAGAGTGGACAAAATTGAACAGCAGGGCGGCACGGTGGTGAGTGGTGCA
>JAQQZR010000037.1:10053678-10075022 GCA_030068235.1 Notoglanidium macrostoma | reverse complement strand
GCCCGAAGATGCTGGGATTGGCTCCAGCTTCCCCGCGACCCAGATGGATAAAGCGGAATAGATAATGGATGGATGGAAAATTGAACTGCTGGAACTCAGGAGGTTAAGTGTAATTTTGTACTATGCAGGTAGAAGATTTAGCATGTGAACATATCACACACACTCACTGAGGGCTTTATTAGGATCTGTATACTAATACTGGGTGGGTAATCCCTTTCATCTCAAAACAGCATAAGGTCTTCATGGCATGGATTCCATAAGATGATTCCCTTGAGATTCTGGCCAATGTTGGCATGATTGCATCACTGAAGAACACTGAACTCATTATCATGTTCATAAAACCTGTTTGAGACAACTTTTGCTTTGTGCCGTACATTATCATGCTGGAAGTAGACAATAGAATGATGGGTAATTTATGACCATTCAGCAACAATACTGAAATAGGCTGTGGCATTCAAGCAATGATTTATTGGTATTAATGGGTCTAAAGAAACACTTCTCACACTATTGCACCACCTTCACCAGGCAGGACTGTCGATGGCAGGTTGGGTTCATGGACTCATTCTGTTCAGACCCTACTATCTATGTACCTCAGACCAGTCTAAGTTTTTCCAGTCTTTAACTGTCCGGTTTTGATGAGCCTGTGCCCATTGCCACCTCACCTGTCTTTTCTTGGCTGACAGAAGTGGAACCCAACATGGTCTTCTGCTGTTGTAGCCCATCCACCATGAGGTTAAAAAATTAATTAATGCATGATTAACTGATTAGAAAATTGCGTGAATTTATAGGTGCTCAGGTTTTTCTAATTAAATGATCAGTAAGTGTACATTCTGCCCCATAATTTGACCAAGATGTTATATATATGCAATATGATACAATGAATCATGTTAACAATGTATAATAATCACATTTTATTTAGAAGTGCCATTCAACAATTTAAAAAAGAAAAAGAAAAAAGATGGTGCACAGAAAAAAGCTACGTTGACAGTTATCCTTAGTGATCACGAATTGCCAAGCTAACGAAGTTGACAGTGGTATCGGCACGGAAGTTAAAGTTTTGGAACCCTGTCTGTTTGAGCAGAGTGTATAGATGAAGAGGAGAGAGAGCTGGACCGACTAAAGGCCTAAAGTGCTGCTGCATCATTCTCTTTAATCTGGCATGAAGAAGGGCTAAATCCCAGTGGCACCATTATCAGCGGGCAGTCCACAGGCACTCTGAGTAATGTAGGAAATGTTAGCTATGGTGAAAGTAGACAAATTAAAGAAGTTTAAATCAAATTTTAATGACACACAAGTTTTGGACCATTGAAGATCACACATTAATTATGATCATGATTAATGATCTTTAAGACAGGTGCCATGGTGGTACAGTGGTTAGCTGTCAGAAAGAAGGTTCTGGGATTGAAGCTGCTTCCAAATTGGGTATTTCTGGGTGGAGTTTGCATGTTCCTCCCATGCTTGCGTGAGTTTCCTTTCACATCCCAAAGTCATGCAGATTAGGTCAAATGGCATCTCTAAATTGCCCATAGGTGTGAATATGAGTGTAAATGGTAGTTTGCGACTGCGTGATGCTCTCTGCTGGGATTGGCCCCAGCTTCCTCTCATCCCTTACTCTAAGCGGCATCTTGGAGATGACGGATGGATGGATGGGTAATTCAGTTGTACAGGATGGATTTTTCAGTTAAATTAATAGTACGCTGTATTAGCTCAGCAGCAAGTAGCAAAGCTAAAACGTATGGTTTTATTATGAGCTGTAAGCACTTCCAGAGCTGTGTTGACTCACTCTGAGCTGCTGTGACTGAGCGCTGAGCTGAGAGGCAGTTCAGTCACGTGACTCCCGCTCGGTCCTTGTGCGTGTGAGCGGAACCTTCTCAGAGCAGAGCAGAAGTACACCGAGCCCCAGCCAGTCTGTGCCTCTCGAAATGGGACTAAGGGACGAACTTCTGAAGTCGATATGGCATGCCTTCACAGCCCTGGATTTGGATAAAAGTGGGAAAGTTTCAAAGTCTCAGTTAAAGGTATGATTTTTTCCGGGCCGGAACATTTTCTAGCACGTTCTGTAACTTTGTTAGTCGCGCGCCGCAGTATACTGCATCGGCTTGGCTTAACTATTCATTCACATAGCCTATTTCTCTAACGGTGTAAATATCTGTTATGCATGTTTTGTTTTTCACTCAGATATTGTTTTAAAAGATAAGAAAGACCATAAGCTACACAAATATTATAGGTTGGTACAGCCAATTTCTTAACATTAAAAATATAATAATAAATGATCCTCTTTCAGTTGAGTGTATTTGCACCAGTCATTCTGCAGGCATATGTTTAAAAGGACTTTGCTTATAAAGTGTAAGTTGTAAGTGCTTTGTTAGTGTTGTGTAATGTGTAAGCAGGCATATTCTTTGCTGTGGTTGTGTGATAAGATATGAAACAGCGCGATGTCATGTCCTGAGGTGTATGTAATCGCCTATAAGTAGGTTTAGAGCTATTTGTTGCCATGAAAAAAGAAATGTTAAGTATCTTAAAAATGAGTGGTACCTAAATTCAGTCATTATTCAATTGCTATGATACTGAACTGCTTATCGCAAAGACCACTACAGAAACAATCACATATGTAGTCCATATGCCTGGGCCTAAATAGTACTAAATTGTCTGAAACTGTTAGTAGTAATATTGAGTTTTGTGTAATAATCTGGTTTTTGGATTGCCACCCAAAAGTTGTTTTGATGCTGTGAGAACAGACTGGACCCCTACCCCCATTCCCACAAAAAGAAAGAAAGAAAGAAAGAAAGAAAGAGATACATGAAAAAAGTTTCATTTCTTGTGTTTAGGTCTGTGAGGTCTCCATAAATAGAAGCCAAAGTAAATAAATTAGTTTTATTTTTAAGCGAAAATAAATTAAAATATTAAAATAACAAGGAACAGAAGAAACAAACAACTGGTTAAACCACAAAAGTAAGATAATTACATAGCAGGAATTCAGTTCATATACTAGTTTTAAATACTATGGAACGGGTATTTGAACTAAATTTGCTTGAGACCATTTATGAAAAATTCCTAACTATTCCTAAATTCCTAAATAAGCAATAACATGATTAAATGGTGACAAGTTACCTTTTCTTAACTTTAATAAGACGTATCATTCTGAAGTAGTGATGTTTTATTTTGCGCTGGTGTTTTTGACTAGCACCACAGACTCTGAACTGATGAGATTTGGTTTGTTTTGAACTCCAACTGGAGAATAAACTCACTCTCCCCTGTCCAAATATCCTTGAAAAATCTTTTTATTAAAAAACAAGCCATGCTCCCCCTTTAATAATCAAACCAAGGAGTGTAAATGAAATAAAATGAAATCTAAGACTGTGAAAACTTTTCTCTGCAAGCTGTCTTCAGCTAAGAATGAGTTGCTGAGCAACAGTCAGTTTTTTCATATATTGATCAGTTCTTCTATAGTATTTTTCAAAAATCAATGAGAGTTTAACAATATTGGCTATTGTTATGAGATTAACAGTGACTGGTCTCTTTTTTCTGGATCATGTATTTGGTATACATCGACTACTCATGATATCAATAATAAATCTAGAAAACAGTATAATAATGTAATGTTAGGAATCTCTTTAAATGAAAAAAATAAACGATAAAAAATAACACTGTCCTATGTAGATATACGCAAAATTGTATGAAATATAGGCTGGGGCTAATTTCGTTCTAGCCCAGATTGACGGTTTGCACAGTCTACTTTCGACTATTGTGTTTAGGGATTACACAGAGTTTATCATCCCTCAGTGTTTTTTCAATTAATCTAATTTATTTACTGGGGTTCATGTATTTAAGCCTGTTTCATTGCCACATCCAGAAAACTCCCAAGGTGGACATTAAATACAATTGTGAGTGTAATAACCATGACCAAGGTGGATTACTTTCTCAATCATTTTCAAAATGCCTTTGGAGGAACTAGAAGTACATAGACTAGGCATACATTGTCCAATCAAAATACAAATTACCCAAAAGGATGACATAACTGTAAGGTTTGAACAAAAGAGCTAGCTACTGGCGAGCACCATAGCTACTTTTCAGAAAAGACACATCATGATTAGAGACATTAAATGCTTGTATTAAAAAAAAACAGCGATCATGAACAATTTTGCATTTTGTCTTTCTGTGATTGTGTTCCCATGTGTATGAACAATAGTTATATTATGATATATGATAGGACCTGGTGTTATAAGGCACCAGGACTAATGGTTTCATAAGAGTAATGGTGAGTTATTGATATATAAAACAGGTTTTAAAACCCCATTCAATATCAGGACCAGAAATCACTGATAATAATTGAATCATGTACAAAAAAAGGCAGGACTTAAATGCTAAGTGATTGTAAAAAGTATGCTATATCAGCATACATACTGTCACAGGTTTTTATTTTATCATCACTTTCAGGTGCTTTCCCATAGTCTGTGCACTGTAATGAAGATTCCTCATGATCCAGTGGCTCTGGAGGAGCATTTCAGAGATGATGATGAGGGACCGGTCTCCAATCAGGGGTACATGCCCTACCTTAACCGATTCATCCTGGACAAGGTGAGCTTCATGCACTCAGTATTGGTAGTTTTCTTGTTGAAATTGTAACAATGCAATCTATGGAAGACCTCATGAGAGGTGCTGAAGGTCATTGTGAGTGAGACATAACATTCCACTGTTGATGTCATTTCGATGAGCTGTGGGGATATAAACTGGAACACAACACTTGAATACCACAGAAGGTTTTTTTTTGCTGGACACTTCGTTATGTTGTAGTATCTCTTAGTCTTTCCTTATGAGCCTTATGGTATTCCCGAAAAAAAATTGTTTTGGATTAAGTTTGCAAGATTACTTTCTAAATGGAGATAGTCGTTATTAATGGCTTTTTGAAACAACACCGGTTGTTTCTTCCATCCTTGTGAAAGAGGAAGCAGATTAAGGAAGAGTTATATTTCACAACACACATATCTTATTGCGGGATCAAAGAAAATGATTTGAGAATAAGTCTTAAGTTTTCACATGTCTTAAACTTTCTTTAAAAATTTTTTGTTTTTCAATAGTCTAAACTTTGTTTAAACTTAAACTCCAGGCTGAATAAATCTTAAAGTATATTATTTGGTAACTACAGGAAGTAAAAGGAAATATGTGTTTGGTGCTAATGAGTCCTGGCAGTCTTAGAGGTTAGTGTGAATTAATTAGTTGCCCTGTTATTCATTTTAAGCCAGTATGCAGTTTATGGACACACAGGAAATTTCTTTAATGTGTAAATGTGTGGTAGTGTTTCACCATCCACCCCCAACTTGTCACACTCCTTTTGAGAGCCGCCTTTCCCTTTTCCTTGACCACCAGCTTGACTAACAGCCAAGTCTGCTCACTCAATCTGTAGTTTGATTGTACCAAATGACTCACCACTTTCTTTCTTTCTTTCTTTCTTTCTTTCTTTCTTTCTTTCGTTGTCACTCCTACATTCTATCTTTGTATATTTTTTTGTTTCAGATTCTTGTTGACTCTACATTCTGCCACAGAAGTTGCACATTCTGTTATTTTGAGACAATCTTGCAATAGACCATTTGTGTAGAACCAGATTTTAGTCAGAAAACTCAACTCTGGACTGTTTTATGCATTTTTTTTATACAATAAAGTGCTAAATTTCACACAGTACAAATAGTGTTTTATAATTTAAACCCTCATTATAAAATGCAAGGTCTCAAACATTGTATGGTGCGTTTAGTACTTTGGATAGAAAGCTGTATTTAGCTATGGCAGCTAAGGAAATGCCCCCCACCTCCTCTCTCTCTCTCTCTCTCTCTCTCTCTCTCTCTCTCTCCTTCCTTGTTTATTATAACAAAAGCCTCAAATGAACAACTATATATAATTTCTGTCGCTAGCTTTAACAGTGTTTCATTTGAAACTGCCTGTGTGTAAATTATCTTCACTACATTTCATGCCTCCTTTGTTGTCCTCTTGCTAATATAACGTGTGTACTGTATATGAACTCTTTTTGACATACACACTATTGACTAAGCACAGATGACTTCAGGTTTCAGCACATGGCTGATGTCAGTGCATATGGTGGATTTCCTGCTCGAACAACAGTGCTGTCCTACTGTAGTTTTGTGTTTTGTAGGTCAGATGTGAAACAGGGTATTTCTTCCACTACAACATTTGTCTCAGATCCTGGAATGCATTGTTAATGAAGTACTGTGATGTCAGAGGGTGAACAAAAGAGTCGGCTGTTATACAAATGCAAGACCAAAATAGAACAGCTCTCTTAAAAACTATTGGTGCTGGATACCATGTGTACCATGAAGCCATTGTGGTGAAATATTTGACCCAGTTTATACAATCACATAAACGTGATCACCTTGAAATCACTTTTTTCAATATGGCTATATATAGTTTATTCAATATAGCCTTTACAGTTGTTCTTAATTATCATTTATCCCACAAAAGTATGAATTATAATAAATATCGAGTTCATTGTTAATAAAACGGGTATGTTGTGAAGGATTTTTTCATATAGCACGAACATGAAAAGCCTTTTCCAGAATTGTGTAACATTGTGGATGGAATTGTGTCTTATGCCTGCTTCTGGTGATAAGGCCTGTTTACAAATCTCACTGCCGCTCAGCTCTGTAGAATGCAAATGCCTCGTTTTCTCTGTAGCTCAGCAGCAGTTGTGACCGTTCAGGCCTCCACAAGGCTCCTATTGTGTAGTCCCACAGTGCACAAAAACGAAATGGGAGGTGTGTGTGACGTAAACTAGTGCACACTTTTGCAAAAAAAAGAGCTGCTCTTTCAAAACAAACTGTTTTACAAATCCAGCTGTGCGTTGGTGGATTATGGTGAGACAGCATTTGTGCATGCATGTTTATTTGAAAGCTAAGGTTGTTTTGGCCCCTGTAACAGCTATAAATAGCTCTAGACTGATTCAGGAATACTGTCTGCACATTTTTGTGTTCTTGCTCAGATATCATCCGGAACTACTGTAGAATATTTCCAGTAAACCCCAAGGACACCTTTGTCACACACTGACATCATACTGTAATCTGCCCTGCAAAGCACTCCATCACGAATTACTACCTTCAGCTATTGCTGTGTTCATGGTGCCTTGTAAATGGTAACTTGAGAAATTGTAATAACTTTCCCATCTCGTAGGAAAGAAAGTGGGGAAAAAACACCTCAAAAAATTGCATCTTTTGTTTGCTTTGTCAGATGTAACGCTCATAAAAAGCTACTTTAACTGCACTTTTACAGTTATAGGCATGAGTGGCTATTGGTTCTATTCTACTATATCAGCTATAAATAGCAATAGACCCATCCAGAATTTCAAACATTGAATTTTAAACATTCATGCAACGTTTTGGACTGTAATTGCAGTACAGCAACAACAGCAAGACAACAGTGAGGTTGCTTTAGCAACAAGCTAGCTGGCTAATTTCAGTGATACTAACTCGAATGATGTTTAATTTCTATGAACTTATTTAGTAAAGTAGAAGAGGGGTACTTTACAGTGCTCATAGTGTAAAGGGAGATGGAAATTTGACATCACACTGTAAACAGGAAAGGAACTGGTAAATGAGAAGACTACCCCAAGTTGACGAGTTGAAATTGCAATTTGAGGGGGCGTTTTGGTAGTTTTTTTACCAGTTGTAAATATAACAAGTATATTATAGAGAAATATTACAAGTGGAAATTGTGCTTTGAACACAGCATAACAGTAGTGAACACATGGTTTTAGAACTAGGAATAGATTAGAATTGATAAATTCCCATTGGGACACGTTCCTGTACAGGCACATTTATTTAAAGCAAATTTATTAAACCAATCATGCGAGAAATATTGTTTTAAAATAAGACTATACAGGGATGGCATGGTGGTGCAGCAGGTAGTGTGTGTCAGTATGTGTATGAGCTCTACAATAGCCTATGTGAGTGTATTCCTGCCTTGCATCCGGTGTCCCTGGGATTTCCTCCAAGAATGAATAAAGATAAATGAATAATGAATGCATTATTGGCATCTTTCTCATTCAGTTGTTCTGTCCCTCACACTTACAGACAAGCAATCAGAACTATATCGCTGTCATTTAAATGTATATTCATTCATTCATTCACTCATTCATATTCAGTACACACTTTTTCCTGGTCAGGGTTGTGGTTTATCTGGAGTCTATCCAAGGAACACTAGATGGAAGGCAAGGAACCCAATCTGGATTGGCAGCAATGCTGCCCACTGTACAACCCTCTAATGGCCAGCTAACACTGCAGCCAAACATTATTGAGACCCGTCATTTAAATACTTCAATAATTTAAATATTGAATGAATAACATGCAATACATGTCATTTTGTACTTAAACATTTGGAGACAGAACAAATTTATTTCATTTTAATTTTAAGAGCTGGGTGTGGATGAAGTAGTCATGAGTGACTTTTTAATGCTACTTGTTTTTTCTTTAGGTTATATTAGCAGTGAAGAAAAAAAGAGCAATTGTCATCTTAACAAAAATGTTTATTAGCTCTCAGTATGCAAATTGAGCATGTTTGCTTGGCTGTGGATCTGTCCTGCTTCCCAGTAGGAGCTCATGCGCATTAGGCACTGTATGTCTCCTTATTTTCCTAGCTTTGGTTAGTGTTCCAGAGGTAGTCCTGGGAACGCTGGGCTTGTGCAAGGAGAAAGCATGCAGCGCTGTGTGTTCCAATCACCTTTTCAGTTTTTTTGTAATAGATATTTAAGTCTGTGTGTTTGTTGCTTTTCTGTCTCTCACTTCAGGTACAGGACAACTTTGACCGAGTGGACTTTAACAGGATGTGTTGGACGCTGTGTGCCAGGAAAAACCTCAACAGAAATCATCTGCTCATCTCTGATGATGACGCATTTAAGATCTGGTGCATATTTAACTTTCTCTCAGAGGACCGATACCCCTTGATCATAGTCACAGAAGAGGTAAGACACACACCACAGTGGGACCGTGTGAAACAGTATTTAGTTTGTCAGGCAAGCAGGCAGGCAAAGGATGTAAATGTAAAAGGGAACGTTATTAAAGCAGGCAGGCAACTAAGGTCCAAAACACACAGGCAATGGTCAAAATACTCAGCAAACCGGTATCTAACTTAAATAGTGTGGTTGTGAGTACAAACTTAACTCAAAAGGAATAGCAGTAATAATCAGGGGATTGTGAACAGGGCAGTGCAGAGGCGTGACGGGAGTAGCCATGTTTGGAAGCCGCTGAGACTGCTGGGAAATGGAGTCTGTGGAGCGCTTAGACAGGGAAGAAGGTGGCAGCGAACAGTATGTACAGCTAGCATGTTTGGAAATGTTGTTGATATGTAAGTAATAGCAACCAGAGCAATCAGAGCAAACCTTCTAGTCCCAACACTTGTAAGCTAACATTACCATTATACAACTGTTGCTATGGTCTATTTTCTGTAGCCTTTGTTGCCTTTGTTCCTTCATAATCTTCTCTTCTCACTGATGCTAATACATCTAATTCCTTGCTCTTAATCCTCTTTTAGGGACATTATATTACAGGCAATAGTGACGTGGGTGTATATAGGTCATGGTATCTATTATAATAACGAATTACCAGTAACAAAAACGGAACTACTCAGCTTCCTGTAACACTCACCAGGATGTAAGTTCTAACTGAGTTGTCCTGCGCAATGCCATTGTTATTTTTATTATGTGAAATACAGTGTCATAGACTCGTGACTGCATTCTTTTTAATGATCTTTGTGGATTTTTTTTTCTGTGGAAATAGAATTAATTTGACAAACATTATAAAACAGTTTTGTCTATCTTATATTAAATGTTGCAGTATTAAATACTTCAATATAAAGGGTCACTTACTATTTTTCATATTCATGGGCTGAGTTTCATGAGTAACGTTCATCCTTTGTTCTCTGTCCCGCAGATTGAGTATTTTCTGCGTAAGTTGACAGAGGCTATGGGAGGTAGCTGGATCGAGGAGAAGTTTGAGGACTACAAGATGCAGCTGAACTTCAAACAGCAGTGCCTGAATGTGTGGGAGCTGATCGAGCTGGTCGGCATGGGCCACTTCAGCAAAGGGATGGACCGCCAGACCCTTTCCATGGGCATCAGTGAAGTCTTCCAGGAGCTCATTCTAGATGTGTTGAAACAGGTCTCAGCCCCACAGATATGATTCATATACAGCATGAATCTAGGGTGTCTGGTATGGTGCATCTAGGGTGATTTTGGTGGAATCGATTTGTTCACTTGATTTACTATGTTTTAAGTTAACCTGCCTCAGTCCAATGTAACTTGCTGTTCAGCCTACTGTATCGTTTTTTTCTCCTTTATGAGCATGTGCTGACCATGTAGTTCCTGCACAACTCTGGGCACTGTGTGCAGTGACTACTGTGTGAGTATGCTTTGGAAAATGCAGGTGGTATTAATGGAACTCTCTGATGCCAGTGGTGTTTTCTCTTTTGGATTTAAATTGGTATGCACAGAAGAGGGGGAAGATACCACTGCCAAGGCCAGATGCACCACCACAGACACAGACTAGATTACAAAATTACAAAGTAACACAACATTGCCCATGCTCTTTATAGTGGACTGCCACTTTCAAAGAGGTACCCACTGATGGTTAGGTAAAATCTATTGTATTTTTAGGGTTATATGATGAAAAAAGGGCACAAAAGGAAAAACTGGACTGAGCGTTGGTTTGTGCTCAGCCCCAATTCTATCTCATACTATGTGAGTGAAGATCTGACAGAGAAAAAAGGAGACATACTGCTGGATGGGAACTGCTGTGTTGAGGCAAGCAATATATATTTCTAAAGTTATCCTGTGTCTTGCATTCTATCAGACTAAAAACTGGGGAATCTCCTTATTTCAGTAGCACTTTGTAGATGGTTTGGTAATGCAGATATAGAGAATGTTATTTAAATAGATGATTACCTAATATTTTGATACTTTAAGGCTAAATATAATTTTTTTTCTCTTACCATTTACTTAAATCTACCCTTAATAAAAATGATTACATTAATAGAAGCATCATTCTAAGTTTATCCAACCATTTACTATTTTACAACGTTGAATGCAAGTGAGTGGATGGGTGGTGAAGCTGTTGCAGTACGTTGATGCAATTCCTGTATGTTATGTAATCCATTTGCTTCCTTTTCTGGCATGATGTGATGCTGATCAATCACTTCCTTGTCATTTCTGCAGTCGTTACCAGATAAGGAGGGGAAGAAATGCCTTTTCTTTGTTAAGTGCTCAGACAAAAGTTATGAGATCAGTGCCTCTGATAAAAAGAAGAAACAGGAATGGATCCAAGGTGGGAAAATGCATGAAATTACTCTAATGATGCATATGGAAACCATATTGCTGCTTGTGAATTTTACTTCATTATTTTATGTACATAATACAACATATTTCGGTAACGTTATATAATGTTTTTAATATTCACTTTTCTGCTTTTTTCTCTCTTCTCTTTGACTTTTAGCCATTCAGACATGCAGCTCTCTTCTGAAGATAGGCCGTCCAGCTCCACATCATGAAGCTCGGCAAAAGCGGCGAGAGATGCGGCAAAAGCAACAAGCTGAGCAGGAACAGCTGGAGGTTAGGATGAAAGAACTCCAGACAGCCAATGAGAACAAGCAAAAAGAGCTCGAGGCTATGAGAAAGGTCTGTAAGCCTCTCTCATTATAAATAATATTAAGTTAGCAAGCAAAACACACCAGTCCTTGCTTTCCACATGTACCTTCAACACATCTCTTAACACAATGTACATCTCTCCTGAGACAGTAAAACCACACACTGAGCCTAACCTGATTTAAGCTCATGAATATCTATACACAGAATAGATTTACACTGACGGCTCTAAAGAATTATCGAAGGTTTCAAGGATTTGGTTAAATTAGTGAACAGCAAATGGAAGTGACTGTGAGCGCATATACAACATATACAACATAATCTGATGCTTTCGAAAGATAGGATTTTAAATAAATTAGATAAATCCAGTAGTGAGGTAAGCTTGTAGTTTGTAAGTAGTTTTTATTTTACACTGTTTTACATTTTACATACTATTTTATTATGCCTCCACCACTGAGTTTTCGGTTGTCTGTCCATGTGCCCATCTGTTTGAGATACCTGTTGGCATGATATTTCCAAAACAAGTGGTTGAATATATGGAATTTTCACTGTAAACAGGAGATGAAGTAATTTGATTTTGGAATTGATCCAAAGAAAGTCGAAATAGTTATCTTGAGTAGCTCCTTTCCTGACTAAAGTATATTCTAAGGATGTTTCTGGCATACAAATTAGTTACAAGAGGGACTAGCTGTGGTGTAGTGTTGATTCATTTCTATATTTTACATAGACAATGCATTTCTTTATTTATGTATTTAAAAAATGATTTCAATTTAACAGTATACATGCTCTGAATAATATGATTATTGGGCTAAGATCTGAGTGTGTGTATTTGATCCTTTGAAATGATATGGTGTCTGAATGTGTGGATGTAAATGTACTAGCAACCCACTCAGAGTTTCTGTGGAAATACACATTACAGCCTGGTGAATATGTACAAAATAGTGGTTGTTTCTGTTTTAGACACTACGTAGTTGCTGTCACTGACGTTCATGATGCAATACATGAACCATCCTTAGGTGCTTTTGTCTAGTATATACCATCCAGTCACATTTGAGTGTGAATCTGTCTGCTTTTTTTTTTTTTTTACACCTTTATTCATTCTTACTTGAATAAACTTGCTAAACATTTACACACAAAAAAAAACGCACAAGCTTAAGCATTAAGAAGTCTTGGTGAGTTAATGTACAAGAGAGTGAGCATGAAAAGTGTATAATAATGGGTGCAGAGGCAGAAAATTGCTAACTCTACTTAACCAGTGTTTCTGGTAGCTCTTGTAATTCAGCCTGTATCTTTCTGTCAAATTGAATATAAAGTACATTAGGTAAGCTGCTATACGTGGATTTTATTTTAAGAAAATGTGCAAGGCCTAAAGTAGGCCATAGATTATTATTTGGGCAAAGATGGTAAATTTTCTTGGTATCACTAGCAAGTGAATAAAATTTTTTCATGGATTTGCTCATTAAAGTTAATGCTTAATCACTAGAGCTGTAATAAATGACAGAACAATGTTTAATTCATATGAACCACATCTGCTTATATACAGCTAGCAATACGTGCATTACATAACACTAGTGTGCAGACAGTGTGACTTACTCTGACAACAAGTTCCCTTTGTCTGGCCCGGAGTGAGCCTGGGCTATAGTGTGAATGGAGAACAATTCGACATTGATATCTACTGCCTGCCCCACTTGCCCCTTACAGAGAGCAGAACAATACATGTACAAGGAGAAAGCTATCCAGGCTCGACACATGCCTGTAGAGCTCATTCTGAGACACAGTACCTGCCTTGTCCACCTGAGATATCTCACACTACCCTGAGATACTGCAAATGGCACTGTCAGGACAAGTCTCACCCTGACACGTGCTTGCGAATAATGGGAGGTGAGAAAGTAGTGATAGCCGCATTAAGTTGCCTTGATAGTGTTACTGAGCATAGCATTGATTATTCTGGTTCCAAAAGTAGCACTAAATAAAAGACGCAAATGTGATTTATGATTGCATATCTATATCTTGAACTGTTAAGTGTAGTGGGTAGAGAATGTTTCCTGCTTTACTGTGGCAGAACAAGCAGTAGTGGAGTTATTTGCATCTTTGCGGTTGTGTTTGTTTTAACACTTGCATAATAAAGATAATAAGTTTAACAGGAAGACCTCTGTGGAAAAAAGCTATCTTTGCTGGCTTGTATGTGTCTGGTTTAGTGAGCAGACCTACTGTTCTGGGATTTATTGCTGACGAAGCTGTCTGTTCCATGCTGGATAATCTCTTAGAAGCAAACTACTGGGTTGTCTTTCTTAATTGTGATGGCGACTTACTTTCTTGACACATATGTAAAGAAGATAAGCATATTAAAATGTCCTTTTCCAGACATATAAAAGATACATTTTGTACCAATAGTAAATCCAATCCATAGAATGCATCTGAAGTCATGATTTGTATTTTTACTGAGTTATAAGCCTGGATGCCAACTTAGGAAAATCATTAGGGGAGCTTGTATCAGCCTGCCAAATTGTGCTATCATACAAATTTTATATGTAACACCCATATTCCAGCCCTTAAAAAAAAAAATTTTGTTGCTTGAGTCTCACAATACCCTTCTACACAGAAGATAATAGCACGTACTCATGCTATGTCTTTGAATATTGGTTTTAAAAACAGTTTTAAAAAATAGTACTTATGTTGATATAAAGTAGGGGAGAGGAACAGAATGTAGTTAGATAAGTGTAATGTAAGTCTAGACCTCACAATGGATCCTGAGGGTTTAAGGGGTTAATTCAAATTCGGTCTACATATTTAACTGAAACATCGAGCCCCTGAGTGGTGCAACGGAGACAGCATTCCCCCTTTCATTGGGATGCTGTGAGTTCAAATCCCAGTGATGCCATAGCCATCCTGGCTGTATGCTCAAACTGAAAACCCAAGCCACTGAGGCACACAAGTCAGTGCAGGTCTAGTGCCGGTCACAAACCCGGATAAATAGTGGATTGAGTCAGGAAGGGCATCTGGCATAAAAACTGTACCATATCGAACATGTGGACGATGACTTCAACTTTACAATGATCGTTTCATAAAGAATGGAAGCACTCTATTATGTAAAGAGTACAACACTACAGGGTGTGCTTTTACAGGGAAATAATCAATGATGAAGTTACTGTTACTACTCTGAAGTTCATTTTTTTCCAATAACAGCACATCTTGTAGTGTTTTATTCCTCTTTACCACAGCAAATTGCTAACACTAACCTTTTTAATTTATTAAAGACCAACATACTTTTTCTATACTTAAAATGATATTTAGTATTGTGGACTTTAGTTCCCTCTTATCACTTATGTTATAGCAGCTATAAACAGTTGTTCCCTCTTCAGCCTTTCTTTTCGATATAAAGAATTAATCACAACCTTCTGAAAAATCAGAATCAAGAATTCTGTGCTGTGCTCAGATCAGTGCACAGTGCTGTGGATTAATTACCTTTATAATCACCATTTTCCTATAACAACTTGCCCTGTTATATTTTATTCCTTACTTATGTTTACATGTTTCATTTGTCACTTATTTATCTTATTTTATGCAGTGTGACTTACTGTAACATTCATTGCATTTAATGTAAACGTAAAAATTGCACCTCTTGCATTCCTATCACCTTAACATCAGGATAAATTAAAGTATGTTTGTCATTATCTGTCACTGTTGGTCAGAAACTGGAGGAGGCAGCAGCCACAGCAGCTGAGGAGGAACGCAGACGTCTGCAGACCCAAAACCAGTTGGAGGACCTTTACAGAGCTGAAATGGAGAAGGAGAAAATGGTTTTTTACTAATTCTTACTCTGTACTTTTACTATTCACACAGCTGAATGAAGTGAAATAACCACATCACATTATACCTCATCTTCAGTGTTTTATTTTAGTGTCTGGCTATGGCCTAGTTTTGCTAACAACTATGTTGCTGGAAATTCCCCAATGAAAAAAGCCCCGTCTTAGTCTAGTCTGCTTTGCTCATAGGCACACCCTCTTATAGAGGTGTGGACAAATGGGCAGTTGAACTGCAAGGTGACTTCAGCTACTTTAAACTATATTTGTTATAGTTTAGGAAGTTAATTCAAGCATAACTTCTCTTTTCTTCTGTTATTCTCTGAAATGTGGAAGCACACAGATCTGATTAATAACTGCAGCCCAGCAGCACAGGCACTCACACCCTCAGTCACATGCACACACAACCGCACACAAAGAGTGTCACATTAAAACGCACAGCATTTTATATAAACTAATAAATAAAATTATATTCATATTATTCATGAAAACAACAACAAAAAAATGAATGTATAAAATACATACAATAATTCAAATTTCCCACTCAAAAACAGGAGATACTATTTATATTTGCTCTGACAAATAATAGTTTTTAATATTTATTTGTGCCAAAATTATTGACACCCTGAAAGAATAAGTTTACTAACAATCACTGTTCTCAGAGTCCCCAGAAACTGTTGTTGCCTTTAACCATCATGTTAATCTTGGGTATAAATATTGGTAGGTTGCACACATATAAAATCCCTTTAATATATTCGTGTGGCAAAAATACCTTTCAAAATAAAAGAGACAGATGATTGCTAACCTCTACAAATTAAGTTATGGATATGAAAATGCCCAAGCAGTTAAAAAACAACACATTTGGCTAATAAGAAAAGATTTCTGGCACAGTACAAATTTTGCTAAAATACAAAAATATTTCTGTATAAAACCTTTCTAAAGTTCAGCAAGATGTTGAGCTTGTATTTGCAGAAATGGATAGAAAAATGATCAGTGTGTGGCAATTACCATCTCCGTCCCACAATGTGAACTGTATTGAAAACATGTGGTTCAAATAGGGAAGTCCAAACGCACAAACCTTGAATGCAGAAAATGATACGATAGAGTGTTTATCTCTGCTACAAGTTGGCTGGTTGGAGCCATTTATTTCTCTTTCAAGTCTTCTTCTTCTGGAATCAATATTAATGGACTTATATTATATTGTAACTTAATAGACAACTATGTTTTTAAAAATGTAATAGGGGAAAATTAGAAAGCAACCTTTTATTCCAACTCGGAGTACTACAAGCTTCATAAGTCTCACTTCAAAACTGAAATATCCCAATTGCCAACCCCCCTCCACAGCCATTGGTTTTGATGATTGATTAAATAGTATTGAAGAGTGAATGGATGGGGTCTGTGCTATTTACTAACTGCCCTGTCCGCTATGTTTGATGAACATTTAAATCATACTGTATTGAAATGTGATGACCACTTAGAGTTTCCCCCAAGTGTTTGTTTCGGACATTTCTCAGAAACTAAACCAAAATCGTCCTTCAAATATTTGGCACCCTAAAATGGAGATTCATCTGTAGTTCACCCAAGATGTAAATACCCCCATATTAAAGCCACCTGTTATTCATCTGACAGTCACTGATTTGTCTCAAATTCAATGTGCTGAAGTTCAAAGCTAAAAAAAAAATATTGACTAACTATCCAGTTACATACACACTTTACGCCTTATTCAGACTTGAGTTACATATGGGTAGTGAGGAATTAATACTGAAGTTGCACACATTAATATTTAGATCTCAGATATATAGTATTAAGCAGTATAAGAAAATAAATTCCAAACTCTGTAAGGATTGGAAGTAGGAAGATATTACAGAAATAGAAAAACTGCTATGAAGCCTAGCATGTTCCATTCAAAATAGACCAATAGCTGAATGTTTTTTCTTGGTAAACAGTAATAATGTTTATTTGAATGTATTAGGTGAGACTGCAGATGGAGGAGCAGGTGGCACAAAAGTCCAGTGAGCTAGAGCAGTATCTGCAGCGTGTCCGGGAGCTAGAGGATATGTACCATCGCCTGGAGGAGGCACTAGATGATGAAAAGCAGGCCAGACAGGATGAAGAGACTGTTCGCAAACTGCAGGCCAGGTACCCACCCAACACACAATTTAAACACAGAGAGGGTAGTATGGGTATACAGATTTGAATATGTGAATAGATACAACTATTTAAATCAGAGTCCATTAGCCAAATGTTAACAGGGAATTGCTGGCTTTCTTCTGTTGAGTGTCAGTTTCTTTTTAGGTCTCTCTACAGTCATGAGCCATCATCACAGAATTAGATTTATATTAGGACCAGGGGAAATACCATCATTTGCAGGTGCTTTCTGTGATTTAATTTAATTACAGATCAGTCATGTAGGTGTTTTCTCATCATTCCCTTGAGACAATTGCACACTAAATTAAGTACTTTTTTTTTTTTTTTTTGAAAAACTCTATGGTGGCCTGTTAATTTTAGTTCCCTTCTAGAGAATTAGATGCTGCTTTTTGTTTTGGGAAAAAGTTCACTGTATTTTGGTTGTGTAAAGTGTGCATCCATAACATTTATTAAACTAATTTATATTCACATGTGTCACATTCTAAGAAGAAATAAATAAGCTTTATAAGCTTTATGTCTAAATGGTAGGTGCTGCAGTGTTCTTTATGTTCAAAACGAATGCACATAAAACATATTCGTTCTGTTCTATTTTGTCATGAATTGCTGTCTGGATGCGAGTTATATCATAATTTATTACTGGGTGATGTTATTACAGATGTCACATAGACACATAGAGACACAAATCCTCTATGGATATCTTATTGTCAGTCCCAGTGAAAGTGGTGTGTTCTTCCACTCCTTAAAGATAACATACTTTTAAGTGTCTCTTTCATACATTGAATTTTTAATCATGTATCATTAATGTGTGCTATTTGTTTGAAAAATATACGCCCAAGTAAGACTTGCCAAGGAAAAACTTTGAGAAGTGACGTTAAGCACCAATACAAATTATGCGCAGTCCTTTTCAGTGGAGGGGGAAGTAACAGAGACAGTGACACATGTGAGAGATGTGAAGTGCTATGATTTCTGGTTGTTCCAGGTCTGACCTGACCCAGGCCTGCTGTCTTCCTGCTTTTGTGCTGACTTACTACTAGCTCAGCACTTTGCCCCACTACAGCCTAGAAAGTAAAATGCATTTTTCCATTGGGGCACAAATCTTTTTTTTATTAGTTTCTTCTCCCTACACTTATGTACTAATGTATTAAAGTGGAATTTTTCTCTTCAGGTTTTGCAGGTTGGCAAATAACAATTTTCATATATTTAATATTTATAGGTTCAATTAATACGAAATACTATTGCATTTGTGTTGGACTATCCCAATTGCACACGTGCACATTTATGAAGCTTAATTTTGTATATGTGTATATGAGATGCATGGGCACAGTTAATGAATCCCAATTTTAAAAAACTATTTTAAACCTTTTTTGTGCAATGTTGATTAATGAGGACCCAGACCTTGGATGGTAATTTAAGCTAATTTGAGGTAGGTATTATTGAATAATTTATTCTAACTGAATGAATAAAAATATAAAAACAGCACAGACATACAATATTTTGATAAAAATGCTTTCACAAAATTAAAATGCTCTTAGAAATGAGGAGAAGAGCAATTTTTTATTGAAAAACTCTTTGGATAAATGTTATACAGAGCAAAAATAATGGTTCTAAAAGCCTTAAGTATAAATCCAATAGATCAAAATTGTTTTCAAAAACATTTTGGTTTTCAGTTCTTTTCATACAATGGAACCAATAAAAGTTTTAAGATATTTCCTTAGATTTCCTTAAATTCATGCTGAAAGATTAGTGGTTTTCTGGGACTTACTTGTTACAGGAATGATACTGGAATGGTATGTGTGTGGCATCTGTGATGCAGATTGTTGGAGGAGGAGGCAGCAAAGCGCTCAGAGCTAGAGCAGATCCACCTTCAGCAGCAGCAGGTTATCTCTGAGACAAAGGCTGAGAAGGAGGAGTTGGAGAGAGCACGACTGGAAAAGGAGAGTGCACTGCAGGGCGCCATGCAGCAGTTACAGATGCTGGAGACAGAGCGGCAGAGTGCGCTGGAGCAGTATGAGGTACTGCATAAGTGTTTGTCCCTAACATGGTTTTGCCCATTGACCTAGTAGAATATCACACCTTTTTTTTTTTTAGAACATAATTATTAGTGTTGGTAATAGTTTAATGGTATGCACATAAACATGAGACCTAATTTCATGTAATATGCCTATAATGTCCCTTGGGCAAGGCTGAGCTAGTTGGCCCCTAGTGACTTCTAGCATGCTACTTTATTTTATTGGCTGACTTACTGTTTTATACTGATTGCCACAGTACTTTGATTTGCCTTTTGAATATTTAAAAATCTATGGACTACTGTCTTCTCTGTATTCCAGACAGTATAAGTTTAAAGATCTTATGATGATCACCTGTTAAATATCTGTGATGGAAAAATTACACTTAAGCAGCAACGTTTTCCTCTCAAATCTTTTGGAAAAAAGTTGACACAATACAGCTAGTAGCATGCTAGTGGAACCTGGTGGTCACAACGATGAAGTGCAGATAGTAATGTGTGGGCTTAGCTGAAAAGCATGAGGCTTGATGTTATGCTTGTTGACTTTGCCAGTGAGAATGCAGTATTAATACATCTATATATAGCCAACTTTGTGTTGATGCGTTTGTTGATATGTTAATATGAATTGAAATATGAGAAAAACTTCTCCATATCTCTAATTTAGTTTCTTAAAAGACAAAACACAAGCCATGGTTTGCATTTCTTTGTAATTATTTTCCAAAGCAGCCATGTGGTTGTGATCTGAAACAAAGCTTTGGGCTTCACTGGTCATGTTTATGATGGACAAATCAAGCACCGATAAAGGGCCACGGTAAAGTGTGTTGGTTTTTGTCACATGTCTCAGAGCATAAGGATCAAAGGACATCACTATAAAATGTAATCATTTATCTCAGGTTGTACAGTTGCATACAGAAGTTTACATACAGTAATCATGGACAATGTCTTGGCAATGTTGGGCTTTCAGTTATTTCTCTGAACTGTTGTTATTTATTTAGGGTCTTCTGAAATCAACACAGGGTCAAAATAACACACACACCCACTTAGATCATTAATTAAGAGGTGCTGAGAGTTCTAAAAAGTCTTTTAACTTCCTGTTATTGATCATGATTGACTACAGCTGGTAGCTTCTTTGTTGACAATATATAAAAGGATTTGTTTGGCAAGTACAAGTTAATGGGAGGAGTAGCAACTTTGCCAAGATCTGAAATAAGACCCAAACTGTCACACTCAGCTGAGAGAAAATTGGTTTGGATGTTCAGGAACAACCCAAGAACTACCAAGGCACAGGCCTTCCAGAACTAGACATCACCATGAGTTTTACATCACCATGGACTGAGAGGCTGCAGTCCAAGAAAGAAGCCCCTGCTCCAAAATCAGCACCTTCGAGCTTGACAAATGCAGCTGACCATAGACAAATAAAAAGCCTTCTGATGGAAAGTTTTATTGCCACATAAGACAAAGATTGAGTTGTTTGGCCAAAAAGACTGTGTGTAAAAGTGAGGTCTGTGCCAGGAAACCAACACATTTAATTTAACCCTACCAGTTCTGCCAAGAAGAGTTGTCAAATATCCTACCAGGATTCTGCCAGAAGCTTGTTGATGGATACCAAAAGTGTCTGATCAAGGTGAAGAAATTTAACCAAATATTGGGTGTGCTATATGTATGTTTGACTCTACATGTACAGTGGGGCAAAAAAGTATTTAGTCAGCCACCAATTGTGCAAGTTCTCCCACTTAAAAAGATGAGAGAGGCC
>JAQQZR010000037.1:10000532-10039894 GCA_030068235.1 Notoglanidium macrostoma | reverse complement strand
AAAGCTTATTAGTGGAATTTCTTGCCTTCTTAATGCATTTGAGACGTACAGTAAATAGTAAATGGGAAATGATAAAAATACAGTATTTTTTATAAAGTCCTCTATGTTTTGTAGTCCTTTTACTGAAGTCAAAATGTAGTGTATTTAAAAAAAAAAAAAAAAATTAAAAAAAAAATAAATAAATAAAAAAAAAGCCTAAAGGCTAGAGAAGTGGGTTTTGGACCAAAAGGTCGCTGGTTCGATTCCCTGGACCGGCAGGAAATATGTGTGGGTGGGGGGAGTGAAGAAACATCACTTTCCCTTCCCTTTGCATCCACAGGTGAAGTGCCCTTGAGCAAGGCACCTAACCCCAACTTTTGTATCATAGAGCTGCCCTCTGCTCCAGGTATGTGTGCACTTCTCACTCGTGTGTGTTCACTGCTTGGACGGGTTAAATGCAGAGGTTACTGAATTTCCTGGGGGAACCTTCCCGAGGGACTAATAAAGTTCTAAATAAAAAGAAATAAAAATAATCCATATTGTATCAACAACCGCTCAACTAAGTAAAGAAAAACAACAGTCCATCATTACTTTAAAACATGAAGTGTCTTTTAAGTAATAAAAATAAAGAAAAAATTTATTGAATTAGATTGAATTATTGAATTATTCAATAAAAATTTTATTGAATTAGAAGTTGTGTCCAAACTTTTGACTGGTAGTGTGCATATGTGCTAAATTAATCCAGGTTGAACTGTCAGATAAAATGCTTTGTTCAAGAATGTAATTTCATGTATAAAGGTCTGAAAATGATAGTTATTGAGCAAATTCTTGCTTAACTGTCACTTGACTCACAAGGAATGAAGAGCTCAGTAGCTTTCTCTATTAATTAAATTAATTAAATAAATATTAAGTAAATTCAGTTAAAATTAGATCCAGCTCTGTTTGTCACTTTATTTGTATGAAACGGATTACCTTATTTTTTCCCATTTTCTCCCAATTATAGTCCTGGTCAAATTCCACCCACAAATGGTTAAAGCAACAAATGTGTCCACAACCCATGTTTTTAATCATTATGCAGTTCAGCTATATAGTTTTTATTATAATGCTTTATGTATGCAATATGTTCAAAATAGTCATCTGTCTTTCAGATTTGGTGGCACACACAAATAAGTATAAATATAATGTGCTCACCAAAATGTTTATTTTTTATTTTATTTTTTTCTATTACTTCAGTGTTGAATTCCATCTTTTACTTAATTATGCTCCTTATCCTCTTGTGTAACATGCATGAAAATTGTTATGAAAAATGTTTTAGTCTTCTGGCTTTTTTCCTTCCTAGAGCTGATGGCTACCCTTATTAGTCACAGTTACAGTTTTGAATAACACAGTATATAATAACCAAACCATTTTTCAGAAACTCTGAAAAATTGCTCAGCATATTAGATTTTTTTCATAAAATCTACTGTAGCAGACTTGGAAGTATGCTTAATCTCAATGTTATTACTAAATGAAGAGTCTCCAATCAGTACAAAGTTACAAAATTGTACTTTGCTCTTTGAAAAAATTTTTTAAAACACCTATTTATGTATGATTAAATGGCTGTTCATTAATGCATCATCATACATCAGTAGTGCATCATGTGGCACGATGCAGTATGTGCTGATTTGCAATGAATGCTCTGTGCTGATTCCAGTTGAAATGTGGTTAATGGGAAAAATGTGTGATTTTATAAGAGCGTGATACAAGAGTTATTGCTTTTGCAAGAACATTTTATTTGTTAAATTATGCCAACCACATGGCGAATCCCTGATGACTTTCCTAGGACTTAAGCTTTATGAGAATGTGTCAGTGATCATCTTTTGTTATACTAAACTTTTTCAGACTACACAAATTTTGTGCTTTGCACTGCATGAACTGTTTTATGGTCATGTTTGTGGCCAGTATATCACTATTTAGGATTAATGTGAATGTTGTATGATTTTATTCTGAAAGAAATATATATAATTTTCAGTATATGAAGGCTGTGATGTAATATTGTGTTATATTATGTTTCAGACTACATAATGCTGACTCATTTTGGTCTTATTCTGTCAGGATAAGAATAATAAATAACATGATAGTTTCTTTTTTTTAACAAAAATAAATGAATGATTTATGTGATATAACTATCTATCTATCTATCCATCATATCTTCATAACAACTTTTGTTCTACATCACTGGTAAGCAGAACCTAAATGGCACATTTGTAATGGCAAATGACAGCTGTATGCTCCTACTCTTCCTCATGTTTTCAATTACAGTGTGTATACTTGCACAACTGAACACATATGTTTTGCTTCAAGCTAGAGTATTTTTAGTAACTTGTGGTGTCTGAATGGAACAGATCAGGGCAGAGCATAAGGGGACCATAGGGCATTCATAGAAGTGTGATTATATGACACAAATGGAGTGTCATACTGGGATTAATATTTGGAGAATGTGAACAGTCAAAAATGAATTAATTGGTGAAGATAGACTTTATCTAACAGCAGAGGCTTTACTAAAACTGTCTCAGTAGTGTTATTATTGTTATTTATGTGAATTCCTTTGTTACAGTACACCTGCAAGACACATCACTTAAAAACACATGGAAGCTTCCTGATTCCTACGCAAAGAAGGTAAACACTTCAGTTCGTAAAGGCAAAATAAATCTATAAATAAAAATTTGCATACACCCTATAAACATATAACCAATTCATGCACTTTCATTTTGTGGTAGTTTGGCTGCTCATGAAAAACAGCAATGGTTCACTTCTATGGTTTGGTGTATTGAAAGTATATGCCAGTGTCAATGCACTAAAAACAATGATATTTCATAGAGTTGTAGTTTAAAATGTACACGATGGAAAGAAGAAGGGGTGTGTTGCTGATTGTATTCTACCAGTGCATATTATGTAAAGAAAACTGTGCATGCCTGAGACTAAACTGGTCTGGATGCTTTCATGGAAAATAAAATCAGTATCATTCCATCTGACAGACAAAATAGTTCACAGCAGCTGGTGGTCAAGAGCTGCAGAAGAGAGTGCTTTTAAGGCAGTTGCCACTGAAACATAGTCTCACGCAAACTGGGAAACATTCATATTGGTCTCATTTGGTATCAGACTGGCTGCCCAAATTTTTGGGCAATTTTATTCATTTATGGTGTTATGGTTTATGTTGATGTGTTGAGGACATTATCAGATAGTTTAAATCTGTAGAGGATTGGTGACCTTCTAAAACCTTATAAAAAATAAATAAGAAATTTAGTAGAAGGGGGAAAAAGGGGGAAGACCCACCCAGAACCAGGCCTCTGGAGAAGACTGCAGGGTGTCTTTTATCGTCAACCTGTTTCTTGGGTGATATTGGGTTTTTTTGGGTTTTTTTTTATTTGTTCTGTTTTTCTCTTTTCAAATTAGTATGTCTCTTACTGCTTCTAATATAGAAGATCAGATTAGGGCTTTGACAGAATATATACAATAGCTACAAGCCCATAATTATAGCTAACTCTCAAATGATGATTAAGGATAACTGAAAGGGTTAGCACTGGCACTCGTTACAGTAAAAAGGACAGTGATGGTACATTTATGGAAAGTTGAGATACCAGGGTTAAACAAATGTGTACAGTAATGTCCATAAGTATTTGGACAGTGACACAATTTCCTTAATTTTACCTATGCACATCACTACAATGGATTTGAAATGTACTGATTAATTGTGAATGAAGTGTAGACTCTCAGCTTACAACTCAAAGGGTTTATCAAAAATATAGCATTAACTGTTTTAAGAAATTAAACCTATATTTGCATAGTTCCTCCATTTTCACAGGCTCAAAAGTAATTGTACAAAATAGCAATTATAAAATTTTTGTATCATGAGCCTTTCCTATCCTTCTCCATACCCTTCTCTTCCCATAATTTTGGCACAAGTTAATCTTGATTTCATCTGTCCAAACAATCTTGTTCCAGAATTGGGCAAGCTTTTTTACATGTTTTGTAGAAAAATCTAATCAGGCCATTCTGTTCTTGAGTGTTACCAGTGGTTGGCATCATGATGTAAACCCTCTGCATTTACATTCATGAGAGTGTCTCTTGGTTATAGACTTTGACAATGATGCAGCTATTTCCTCAAGAATGTTCTTGACTGTTGTGAAAGGGTTTTTCTTCACCAAGGAAAGAATTCTAGGATCATCCACTTTATTTGTCTTCTATGAGATTCCAGGCCATTTGGAGTTGCTGAGCTTGCCAGTGCATTCCTTCTTTTTAAGAATATACCAAATCGTTGATGTGGCCACTCCTAAAGTTTCTGCTATCTTTATGATAGATTTGTTTTGTTTTCTGCCTTACAATGGTCTCCGTCACTTGTATCAACACCTCTTTGGACCATATATTGAACATTATTCCCTTGAACAGCTACAAATCTCCTTAATTTGTCATGAATTAAGAAAATGGGCCACAGATGGTCATGAAACTACTTATCAGTAAATTGTCTAATGACTTTTAAATCTGTGAAAATGGAAGGACTAATGAAAATTTCTTTAATTCCTAAACAGTTAATGTAATATTTGTTTTGATAAACCCCTTTGAATTAAAACTGAAAGTTCTAAGCAGATTGCTTCAGTTCAGTTCAATTAAGGTGGTGAACAAAATTAGGCAAAATTAGGTACTTTTATACCAGAGGAACTTTTCATAGTCCTTAGCACTTTGGAGGAAGTAGCCCCCTTTTTTATGTGTTCGCACTGCAGGAACTGAGAATGATTGTAGTTCTTAGAACGCTGTTTTGGGGACCTTTTTAGCTCCTACTGCAGGGTAGGTACTTTTCTAGCACAATAGGAACCATGAAAGACATGTGTGTGCGGTGAATGGTCCAGACGAAAGTGTAGTGAGATTCTTTCAGTCTTTCAGTCTTTATTTTAGTAAGTCAGTGTGCATTACACTAACAGGATAAAACAGATAGAAATTTACATAAATGCGCTTGCTAAAAAAACAAAAACTACACGATAGCATGCGCAGATTATCAGAGGAGTGAAGCTCAACCCTGAGGTGGAATGGTTGGCAAACTTAAGTGAAATAAAAAAAATAGGCTATAAAAGTTTGATTTAAACAGAAATGTGTGTGTGTTGCCTGTCTCATTATTCTGACATATCCATATGTAAACAAAGAGAAAATGTGCAGCACGAGGGGGGATACACGACATGCTCAAAAACAAAAATCACTGAAAAAATCACCAATGGATTTTCTAATAGACTGACTTTTTTGTAAAGACAGGAAATACGTCAATGATGGGCAAACCCATTTCCGTTTTGCTCTTCATCGATGGAGGAGTGCATACCAGTAACCTAACAAATTGGATAAAGGATACAAATTCTTCCACGAAAAATTCATCCACAATTTACAAGGTAAATAAAGCCTACAGTTGCTATGCTAGCTAGCTTTATCTTAACTACTGGTTATACCAGTTAAACTGTAAAGTATAGTAAAGGTAAGGTATGATAAATTAGTTAGTGTTTATGTCTAATATAAAATATACCAATGTAGTGGAGCTGTAGTGTGTATTTTTAATGAGATAATATAAGATCACATAACAGGTGAAGCTGCGTTTATTTCTAAGTGAGATATACAGTAACTTACTGATGTTGTGTTGTATTTCTGAATGAGACAATGTAAGATAATGAAGTTGTGTATTTCTAAATGAGATAACATCTCTCTTTTTCATAAAGTTTTTCTTGAGGCATGCGGTTATAGTTGCAAATGTGAAGTGTCTACTGCAGACATAAGTGCTGCCTTTTCTTAAGATAAAATTCGGCCCTTCCTATCTTCTGATTGCCTATATCCATTTCCTCCCTGATGGTTGTATCAACTGGGAATGAATGAAAAGAGAGGTAGGAGTGTTTTTGGGTACAAGAAAAGCCTGGGACACGGCAAAAACTTCTGCCATTTTTTTCATATCTGCTGCTGTGATAACAGGAAGTCACGCGACCCATCATCGTGAAGTACCGGTGGAAGAATGTGGAAGTGTGAGAAGGGTCTATTGCCAGGACCTTTGTGTCTTCGCATTGAACAGCTAGACAAAGAAAGAACAAAGAGCAACTTGCAGCATGTGCAATTCCCCTGAAAGATGCAGCACAAAGGGGAATATGTGACATGCTAGTCGAAATCACTACAATCACTGAAAAAAATCATCACTAGTGGATTTTTAAATTGTCAGATAGGCCTAGTTTATATAGAAAATCCTCGTATTGAACTGCTGAATCCAGTTCGACTGCAAAAATTCTGAGTCAGGTTGAGGCTAAAATCCATGTAAAACATTAGCTGTGTAACCAACAGGTTTTAACTTTAGTGGTAAAAATTGTGAGAAAAAAAAACTGATAAATGGAGAGACAGTGAAGTCCAGATTTATTCAGCCTACACGTGATGGAAGAATTACAGTGACATTTTGATGTGGCTTATGTCTCTTCACTGTTCCACTGGCTATGCAAACGCAAACAGAAAAAAGGCCCTTGAAGGTGTGTAGTACTAAGGGGAGCTCCCCAAGGGGTAGTCCCTACCAAAGTCTCTAGAACCGTTTGGTCCGAAAGCGCCTCAAGTGCACCGTCTATAGACATTTACATGTGCCAGACATTAACAGTGCCTGCTACAAAGGTTTTGCATGACACCTGAACCTATGGGAGGGGTCCCATATTTGACTATAGTACAAAGGTTCAGAAATTACGTTGTAGTCCTTTTTTAAGACATATATTTTTAAATAACATTTTTTTTTATCTCTTCTAGACTTTATTTTGATGATGGCATGCCAAACTTTATTTTTTAGCCTACTTCACTTTCCTGGTAAAATTCTATTTAAGTGATGTTTAGATTCTCCTGGGCCAGCAGTAATGAAACCTGGGTTTGTCTAACAGCCATTCACACTCACATTCAAACCTATGGGCAATTTATTGTAGCCAGATTGGACTTTCGACTATGGGAGGAAACCAGAGGAAACCTATTCTGGCACAGGGTGAACATGCAATCTCAGCACAGAAAGTCCAGAATCAGCCCAGAATCTTCTTGCTGTGAAGTGACAGTGCTAACCACTGCACCACGGGGACACCCTTCTAAGTGAACCCAATGATCAATCACATTTGTTTATTTGATTGAGTAACTCAGGAGGAAAGTACTTTTACACAAAGGGTCAGTTGGTGTGGGATAATTTAATGATCATTAAATGAATAAATGAAATGATCATTTAAATTTTTGTGTTTACTCAGGTTGCCAGGTTGAAACTATTAAGTGTGACAAATGTGCAAAAATAGATGAAATCAGTAAGAGAGCAAATACTTTTTCACAAAAAAATTGTATATACAGTTGAGGCCAAAAGTATATATACACCTAGGCTAAACATGTTTTTCACGACTTTTTCACACACTTGTTACCCTACATTTCTTTGGGCAGTTAGGGCATATCTTTTTTTTCACATCAGAGGTAAATTAGTAACAATTAATGAGAGACTGATTTATTTCAGTATTAATTAATTATGGCAGAATTCCAGTTGGTCAAAAGTTTACATACACCAAGTTGACTGTCTTTTTAAACAGCCTGGAAAATTCATGAACATTTTATTGTTATTTTACATTTTATTTTATATCATATTTAGAAGCTTTTGATTTGCCTACTGACATTATTAGCATTAATTGTGAGTGTACCTGTGACTGTATTTAAGAGCTAGTGGCTTTTTGCTTTTGACAACAACTGGCTTGAAGTCACTCAAAAACATCATATTCTGCTGTAAACTTCTGGAACTCTTTGCATATAACATGGTCCATTAGCACTGTAAACCATCTGCGGGATACCATGTCTTGCAATGTTTGATTTCATGTGTTTGATCACACATGTTGCTGATGTGTTGTGAAGCAAAGCCATCTGTAGATAGTTGGAGATGTAATCTATCACTAGTAGGTAATCCCTTCCATTGAAGTGAAACAGATCAGTCCCAACTTTCTGCCATGTTTTGTCTGGTAGGTCAGAAACAATCATTGGTTTCTTTGGATGTTTGGCATGATGTTTCAGACATATATCGCAACTTGAGACCATTCTGTCAATGTCTGCATTTGTTCCTGGCTAGCCAATAGACAGCAGTTCGCTTACATTTTTCTGCTCCAATGTGCCCCCTTGTAGTCTTTTTCAGCAAATCTTGTTGTAGTGATTTAGGGATAATGATTCTGTTCTGTCTTAGTTCAAGCCCACTGGGAATACTCCACTCAGCTCTGATGTTGTACTACTGCTGACGTACAACTCTAGCCCAACAGTCATTGAGATGTGTAATGACCATTTGTAGACTTTGTCTTTTGCAGTTTCTTCTGCAAGCTGTCTGGCTCTGTCAAACAGTCTGGATTCATAAGTAGCTGTATAATTGGAGACAATTCACTGAGATTTTTCTTAATGATGGCTACCAGTGGCTTTTGGTCTGTCTGTCCACAAATATTGGTAGACCATACTTGTAGTAGAGGAATTTCTCAAGTTCATGCCCTAGACCCAGGCACTCCTTTTCTATTTGATCACAGGCACACTTAAATGCTGTTATCGCCCTCAATACATATGCAATTGGGCTGCAGTTTTCTCCCTCAGTCTGAAGCAAAACTGCACTTAATCCATTTTTGAACGCATCATTGGAAATTTTTGTTTTTTTAGACGAGACAAAGAAATTCAGCACTGGTGCTGTAGTTAGAATTGTCTTCAGTTGTTGCCATTCTTGCTCATGGCTGGTTGTCCACTTGAACTCACACTGGTCACTTAATAGTTCTCTCAGATGTGCTAATATTAAAGACAGATTCCTTCACACCAAACACATTTTGCCTTGCTCAGCTTGTAGCAGCCAGGAAATGCTTTGATTTGAACTCACAACCTTCTGATTAGTAGCTAACACTTTTATATTGTTGTTGTGACTCTGCTTCACATATGGTTTTGGATATCTTTATCTAGTTTTTAGCTTTGCTTTTGCCTATTTTGTAGTTTTTCTCATTCTGGCTCTTGTTAATCAAGCACAGCTTTCATTATAAACTGAAGTTGTCTCCCAATGTCTTGTCAAACTCTGACAATGGCCTTCTGGTATATCTCTCAAATATAACATATTAGAGTGTTTGATGCAGAAATGCACTCTCAAAAGTTCAAATACTTCATTTGTTCAGCTTTATGAATTCATTTGAGAGTGCTACAGCTATAAGTATGCATTTAGATTGTAGGCATGTACAGTGCAGAGTGCTTTGATTTGTGTCTGGTTTCCACCCCATCCTGTCATTGGTTTATCCCCCAAGTATGTCATGTTTGCTTTCAACTGGTTTCAATTACCTCCATGTTTAGTTTGTCTATTTAAGCCTTTTTGTATCTGTGTAATATCGCAAGGTTTTATTTTGTATTTCCATTGTTATTGCTGAGCTATTGCTTCCCCATTTTTCCAAGTTTCCTTGTCCTAGAACTCCTACTTACTTTCTGGTTCTGACCCATGCCTTTGTTCTTGACTATTTTTTATGGATTATCCCTTTTTATGCCAACTGTTCATGTATCAACCCATACTTGGAACTGTGGTGATGATTTATGGATTGCCTACAATAAACTACATGCTGATAGTATGCACCTGCATTCTGTCTCACCTTTTTGGGGGGGTGCCCCAACCAAGCGCAAAGCCTTCATCGCCAATCTTTCAATCTTCAATCACCTTCCTGCTCTGCTAAACACGTCACTCTACCTTCCTCCTTTACTGAGGATGCCACTAAAAACATTGATGATCTTGCTCATCAACTTAAACATCAGTCTGCCTTACAGACTCCTCCAAAAGTATTGGAACTGCAAGGCCAATTTTCTGTTTTTGGTATATACTAGAGACATTTGGGTTTGCGATCAAAAGATGAATATGAGATGATAGATCAGTCCAGATTTAATTTCCTGATATTTACATCCACATGTGTTAAACAACTTGGAACAGGGCACCTTTGAGGGTAGATTTTTTAGGTGCCCAAAATTATTGGAACAGACAGTCAAAGAAAATTAGAGTAAATAGCACTTAATATTTGGTTGCCTATACCTTGTTTGCAATAACTGTATCAAGCTGGCGAACCCACTGACATCACCAAACCATTGCATTCTTCGTTTGTGATGATTTTCCAGGCTTGTACCCAAGCTTCTTTCAGTTATTATTTGTTTTGGAGGGTTTCTCCCCGAGTTCCTACCCACGCCCTCATCTAGGCAAAAGTTCATTGTGGTGCTGTCCAGTGCCTCGCACCTACGGGCCCAGGCCTCCCAAGTAGCAATCATATTGGGCACTCTGGGAGTAGAACCTTTGGGGGTGCTTTGTCATGATCTGTCCCTCGCTGCAGTGCACAGCGCACTTTGTGAACTCAGCCACGTGCGGCGTGCTCCCGATTACCTCCGTCACTCATGGCAAGGCAACACACACTTTCACATTATGCTGCAAACTACTATTATTGAATACAGTTCCCAGTATCCTCCCAGCCAAGATAGCCAACACACACTCCCGGGCTGAGTGTCACCTGACTGTCAATTGGATGCAGGTGCATCCAATTCATGCACACACACAGTTAAAAGGACTCTCAGTTTCACAGTGACTTTGTGAAGCATTAGTTTATTAGTCTGCTATTGCTAAGCCTTTATTATCGTGTGCTATTCTGGTTTTCGACTAAGGTTTTATAGTGTTTGGATTTTGCCTTTTGCCTTCCCCACGTTATTCTGTTTGCTGATCATCCAACCTTATTTCTGTTTTATGGATTTAGAGACTGTCTGCCATTTTTGTACCTTTGCTTTAGTGTTTTAATAAGCACGTTCTGCCTTTACTGCCATCTCCTACCTGCACTTGTGTCCATCTAAACCATGATAACGTGACACCATACAAGCCCAAAAGATGACATTAACTCCACCATGCTTGACCAATGAGCTTATATATTTTGAATAATGAGCATATCCTTTCTTTCTCCACAATTTGGCCTTACAATCACTTTTTTAGAGGTTAATCTTGGTTCCAGAATTTTTGTGGTTCATTTCTGTAATTCTTTGTGAATTTCAATCTGGCCTTCCAATTCTTACTGCTGATGAGTGGATTGCATGTGGCTTGGCCTCTGTAATTCTGGTCCAGAAGTCTTCTTCGAATGGTGGATTGTGATACCTTCACCCCAGGAGGTTGTTGGTTATGTCTGTTGTTTTTGGGGTTTCCTTAACAGCTATTACAATGTTCATGTCATCACCTGCTGCTGTTTTCTTGGCTGACCTGTTCGATGTCCGGTGGTTAGTACACTAGTGGTTTCTTTTCTCCAGATGCACTTCAAATCCATTTCAACAGTAAAATTTGGAATCAATTATACTGGCACTGTAAATCACAATGTAATATTACTTTGTCTGATATGCAATCATTAATAGTTTAATTATTTAAATCCTCCATGATGATTTACCTTTTTAGAAGAGGGGTATTAGACATTTCACAAATTTGTTAATTGGTGGTATATTATCTAGTTTTCAGTAGCTCTCCTCTCCAGACCTTCTTAAAATATCTCGTTTTGTGGAAAATTCACCAGGAACTTTGCTGTAAAGAGTAGCAACACATTGGTCTATGGAAGATATGGTTTATTTTCAATACTACACTTGCCTAGGGGAGACAGAGGGCAGAGTGTGTCTTCCCCATCTCTGCTGACTGAGCTGAAAGTACGATGTTATATTGGGTACAGGACAAAAGATTTTGCTGTGAGGCAGTCAGTCTGGAAGATTCAGGGATGGATTGTGATTCATCTCAGACAGTACAGAAAAGTCTTCAACAAAAAGAAGAATTGTAACAATTAACAGCTGTGAGATTACACAAGCCAGGTATCATCCTGACAATTAAACATCCTGTTTTAAAACAGCGTTAATAGCCTAAGTATACTTCAGCAGATGTGACTTCATACAGTGCGGATGCTTGGATAGATGTCTCAAAAATATATTCGATTTTCTGCTTAACGGTTATGGTGTCTCTAAATGCATGTGCTCTGCAACGTTAACACCCGCCTCATCTACCTGGAGCAGCAAGCAGGCAAGCTGAAACAATTTACAAAGTAATAAAAACAAGAACACAAAAGGCATGTGAGGGCAATTTGCAACTTGAGAGAAAGAGAGTTTCTTTAATACTTAATGTTGATATTGGAAGACGAGAGAATGAGACAAAAGGAAGAAAAATATTCTAAAAATGTTCTAAAACATTCTTCTAATGTATTTCACACTGCAATTACTCTTTTGTAGTTTATGAGCGTATACCGCACACTTGGTTTCACACATGCATGGTCCATGCACACACACTGTGTGGACACAAGATCTGCACGGGTGCTGCACGGACTGTGCGCATGACGGAATTTGCCTCATGCTCACATGCTCCAGAACATAAAGTAAACCCGAATTTAACATTCAACTCTGAAGTTTTTAAAACAAGTTTTTAATCCAAACTTCCCAATACTTATAACTGAGCACCTTTCCAGAATTTACTGAGAAGATCATCTAGCTTCAGACACTGTACCTCGCAATTATATAGTGCAATACTATCATCCAGGCCTCTTGTATACCATAGCAAAGAAAACTGGGGAAGGAGCTTGAGATTACCTTTCTGGTTAACTAGTGGGAAATAGTGATGCCATAAATGAACTTTTGTTTCTCCTGTGTTTTCTTAACCTTATACAATTTAAGGTGTTTTTACAGAAGGCATCTATGTAAAGGCAAATTAGCTACTTTTTTCTTGACACCGAAGATACATGCAACTGCTCGGCAATGTCCCCAACTAATATGACACATGCTATTTGTTTTGGACATGCTCAAAATTAAGGGAAATTATGGACAATTTTTAAAAAAATATTTCAGGCACATGGACTTGCAGCCTTGTCACCATGTAGCTACCTTCAGAGTCCTACCTGACTACCTCGGACTGTCTAACAGAAAACTAAAAGCCAGAAGCTTTGCATCTCTTTTTATATACATTGGAAATCCCCCAATCCCCCATCAGAACATGCCTGGTTTACAGACTTGTCATTTTTGAAAGGTATTCAAAGGCTTCAAACACAAATTCTATAAATCTTGGCATCCAATGATCTCACACTTTGACAAGATTCCAGCTATGTTTTTATCATAACTCAATGCGCAGCTTGTGCTTCCTTGCCACATGTATCTAAACCCTTAGCTTATGCTTTCAAACATTTGTAGTAAACTGAGACTAGTCATGACCATGTTATTTATTTATGTCTCAAAAAAGTGGGAAATCTATGCCTATGTTTAATATTCGCACATTTTTGTCTATATCTAATAAAATATAATATAAAAATACACTGCAAATAAATCCTCAACAATCAGTTGGGCCTGCAGTGTTACAAATTATTAATTTTAATGTGGTTTATTGCTGCATTCAGTGTTAAAATAAGTGGTATGGATTTCAGTTGCTGTGCAACATAATGATATAATAAGAAGTTATGTGGTGTCATAAAGCACATAAAGTCATTTCAGCTGAGCCTATTAATTTAATTTAAATGCTTCATTGTAAATAACAATGCATGTACTATGAATTACTGCTAATCTTAATAAAGGGAAGCAGGAAAATCCCTTAGTTGGAAAAAATATTCTTCTAAATCAGGTGAATGGGAGAAGGTCTTTGTCCTCCTCCTCTGTCTTCAGAATGTGGCTGTGATTGCCACCCACAGACAGGTGCTTCCTCTTATTCTGTCTGAGCAGATACACACACCACAGCACGGAATAGGGCCAAGCTGTCTTATACTACTTTTCGTGCTGCCTGGTGCTTTCTATTAAACATGACAGGAGAGCAAGCCTACAGTAATTCCTTATAAACATCGATGAGAAACAGTGCTAGAACAACAAACACTAAGGACAGAAAACCCAAGGAGTCAGGTGTCAACCTACATTAAGGCACACTTAGTGTCTAACACAAAGCCAAAAACACATGAAACTACTCATCCTGTGATACTCATAAGGATGGAAGAGAAAGGACAAGAATGAATAATCGAGAAAGGCCATGCTCATTTTCTTTGCATGGAAGTGGTCAACCTGGAATGGCTAACCATTCTCTTTTGGATGGAGCTTTGTCATCTTCTATCTGTAAATCTCTTCTTGTATACTTAAGGTATAAATGATATTCAAGCTCTAAATAATCAGTGACCTTGGTATTTGGAGCTGACAAGCTGAAACAAATCTTTTTAAAAACCAGTATATGTGTATATTGTTGATTATGTTACTGAGTGAATTTTGAACACTGAGTCCAGCGTTCATTACTTTTTTACATGAGGTTTGGGAAATAATGTCATATGGCATTGCATGATTGATCTGCTATTTTTATTGTAAATGAACCTCTTTGTGAATAGGTTTGTTTGTGGCAAATAACACTGTTTAGAGGAAACTCAAAAGAGAAAGGACTTTAGACAGATGAATTTTAAAAGTAATGAAACACAAATTTTCAATTAATTTCAATTAAATTTATGTAGTAACTTTAACAATGGACTGTGTCACAAAGCAGCTTTACAGAAATCCTGATATAGATCTAAATTTGTACTTAATGACCAAGTTAGAAGCAACAGCGACAAGGAAAAATTGAGGATGACATGAGGAAGAAACCTTGAGAGGAAGGAGCCTTAAAAGCTGACTCTAAAGACACACGGGCATCTGTAATGGTTTAAGAAGATACACTGTAGGCACAGAGTGCTAAACTAAAAGGGAAAGCCAGAAAATAACACAGACATGAACCCTGGGCACCCTGGGACTTAAAGCAGCCAACCACTCCACCATCAACAATCCTAAGTGAACATATGAGAGTCATAAAAGACCAAAAGTTCATTTAGGTACTTGAAAACTGCACATTTCTGGCAATGTATCTAAGTAGAAGGAAATTACTGAGTATCCAGTGTCTAATGTCCTTAATGTGTTGTTCAACGTTATTAAACTGGTATCTGTCATCTGGCTTTTGCTGAAACATGTAGCTATGTGTCATCAGCATAGCAATGAAAACTAGCAACATGTTACTGTGATACTCATGGTACTCTGAGCACACAGACAAGCACAGTGGGCATAAAACAGAATCTTGTGGAACTCCAAAGCCGTTCCCTTGACTCCAACAACATTTTCTAATGTACATAAAAGAAATATTAGGATCTATGGTATCAAAACCTGCATTAAATTCAAGCACCAGCTTTTTCCAAAAAATATGAAAATAATGTAAATTTTATGCTATGGCCTTCTCTGTCAGAAGGCCTTAACGTAATTGAACACCATGTTAGACAGCATGCTAAAGTGCATTCATCCTATAAACAGCATTTGATTGAATATCATTGGGAAGAAAGTTATTTGTACCTCTAGAACAGTTTCAAAGACTTGTAAAATCTGTTACATTGTCACTCAACTATATTTGTTTTGTAGTGCTCGCATAGCACATGCTCCTAGAAGCAGGAGAGCTTGACTGAATCACCTTTCAGGCAGAATCTCAAATTTTGTTACTTCTAAAACACATCCAAACTCACATAACACTGATTTGCAGAAACATGTTAGTTAGGAACCACCTAAAACAATTTATGTGCATATTATAGGTGAGACCTAGTAAATAAGTTGGTGTCCTAGGTTTCACAAGAAAACAACTCAATCACAATCCAAGTTGGTGATGGGGATGCCTCCACTGCCAACTAGTCTAGTCATTCTTTTTACTAATTTGTATGCCTCAAAATACCATTAAAATATACGTACCATGACCATGTTTGGATCATTTCCAAAATGTAATCAGTTCATCTTGTGGTAATCTATACAAAACATTTCACTACTTATTTTTTTAATATTGCACTAACAGGAATTTCCTACCAGTGGACTGATAGATAGACTGAGTAATGTGTAAGTAAATGTATGACAAACCTGGAAGGAAGCTATTAAAGAAAAACTATTTTATTTAAAGTTTCACCTTGCTGTGACCTTGACCCTGTTTGCATCAATTTCAAAACAGATTCAATTGTTGGTTACAATGATAATTCCATCTAAATTCCAAACATTCAATAATTCATTCATTAAGATATCATGCATGCATGAACAGACATACAGCCGGAAGTACAGACAACCCCAAAATATAATGCCTCCACCACCAACTTACAAAGAGTCAGGTTATTTCAGATATTGCTCAGAGGAATCTCAAAGGAATGCAGTTTGTTCTACTGACCTACTGCTGGTTTTATTTCCCCATTTCAAACACAGGAAGCAACAAGATATGAATAACCAATTTTATAAAATGAGGAAAAGAGTGTCTCTTTGTAAACCAAAACAATTTCCTTTGTGTTGCTATATTGTGCATTCCATAGTGAACATCAACTTTTCCATTGCTGGCTCTTGTCTTGTGTTTACAACATGTACGACTGTCCCATAAACAATTTAAGCAGAGAAGCTGCACTAGTTTAAAATATTTTGCATTTTTGCCTGGTACTCTAGTCTGTGGGGGGTCACAAACTCAGCATTAATCAAATGGTGGAAAGAGAGGCCTGTGGTCTGATGGGGGAAGACAACAAAGCGCAGCTACATGGCCTTCTTGAAGTTAGCATAAAACACATGCTTGAGCTGGAGGTTGCTGTATGGATGCAAAATACTTTGGTTAAAATATGAATAACAGGAAAATGTTATTCATGGGTTCAGAATTAGGAAACATGCATTCAATCAAAGCAAAGCTGTGACGTCAACATGAACTCTTTCACAAAATAACAACAGCAAAAAAACAGGTTGAGGAGCAAATTCTTTAAAAACTTGATATTGCAAGAGGTTGCGAACTATGATCTAATCAGGATCAAGAGCTGGAAAGTTGTATTGCTGGATTTGTCCCATGGTGTTGCAGCGCCTTGCATAAGCAACACTTCATGAACTTTTCCACATTTTGTAGCATTACAACCTGGATTTAAAATGGACTTAATTAGGATTATATGTCAAGAACCAACACAAAATAGCCATAATGTTGACATTGGTCAATGATAATTGGTCAAAGGTCAATATAATTTGCAATTGTATTCATTCCTTTGTCTTTAGAATAGTCAATCTGCATGTTTTTGATCCTGGTAGGAAATTGGAGAACCTGGAGCAAACCTTTGTGAACACTGAGAGAATATTCAGAACTGCACAGACAGTAAAGACAAACTCAGTATTGAGCCCAGGACCATGGAGCTATGAGTTAGCAATGCTACTAATGCCTCCCTTATGTTGCAAAATTATTTCTAAATAAAAATTTTAGAGTTGTGATTGCAACTCTAACATGTATTTACATGAATGGAGTCCACCTGTAGTTTGTTAGAGAACTTAAACAAACAGCATCATGAATACTAAGGAAATACCAACGTAAGTCTGGGAGGAAGTTCTGGGAGAAAAGTTTGGTTATAAAAAACTTGACCATTCCATGGAGCATCATTAACTTAATTATTAAAAAAATAAATAAATAAAAGAACATGGCACCAATGAAACTGTGGACTATGCTGTTCACCAATAATCATTGACCATTTATGGAAGGAATTAGTCAGAGAAACATTTATGATGGCAAGGGTAAATCTCAATATGATGCTGCCATCATCATGCTTCACTGTGGGGATGATGTTCTCAAGGGGATGAGCAGTATTGGGTTTCAAATTTCAACATTCAAAAGACTTTTTTGAGAGTTCCTTGGTCTTCAGGAGGCTGTTTGTTTAGTATTTTCTCTAACAAACTCTGGGGTCTTCCAGTAACAGGTATATTAATATTGAGATCATGTAACACTTTCTTTGGACACAGGTGTATTCAACTACCACCAGAACTAACTGCAACCTAGTAATTTAGGGGTTTCACAGCAATTGGATGAAAATATGTACAATTAAACCTGCTTTCTTTTATGTTACCTATTTGTAAATAAATGTGGAAAAATTAAAATGGGCTGAAAACATATGCAAGGCACAAGATTTTCTCTTATATATTTGTTTGTTGAGGCCTCCATGGATTGGACTCATTTGTCCAGCACGTCCCACAGATGCTCGATCAAATCGAGATCTGGGGAATTTGGCAGTCAATCAACACCTTGAACTCTTTGTCATGTTCCTCAAACCATTCCTGAACAATTTTTGCAGTGTGGCAGGGCACATTATCCTGCTGAACAAGACCACGGCCATTAGGGAATACTGTTGCTATGAAGGGTTGTACTTGGTCTGCAACAATGTTAAGCTAGGTGCAATGTTTAAACAGCAAACTGCAATTCACTGTGTTCTGACACCTTTCTATTATAGCCAGCATTAACTTTTTCTGCAGTTTGTGCTACAGTAGCTCTTCTGTAGGATGGGACCAGAAGAGCTACCTCCACGCACATCAATGAGCCTTGGGCACCCATGACCCTATCACTGGTTCACCAATTTGCCCTTCAACAACCTGTCCTTGAACCACTTTTGGTATGTACTAACCGATGAATGCTGGGACCACAATACATAAGTATTGAAACTAAATACTAAACCTTTATAATATTTTAATAGGGAATAAAGGTAATACTATTAGTACCATGAATAGAATAAATGTTCTCTTGACTGTAGAGCTTCTAAAGACTAATGAGATTAGCGTGCAACCAAAGTAAGACCTAAAAGGACCCATATTGAGTATCATCAATAAAATGAAGTATTATGTAAGCAAAAAAAAAAACCCAGAAGCATAATAACATGCAGCCACAGGCTTGTCCTCAGATTCCAATTGTGTTTTCAATATTGCCTCAAAATGGATGTAAATCAACTACAATTACCTTTTTGATTGCAACGGGTGAAGAAGATTGCACAGTCCTAGGATTGCAGGGGGCTGTTATGAATTAATTCAGCATGTGTGGAGAACATGATAAACATGAAAAAAAAAATGCAGCCCATCCATCTGAATATACAGAATATAAGACTTGTTTATTTTGTAAGTGTACAAAAAGGTTATGGTATCTGTAAAAATAATTAAATATGGCAAAAGGAACACGTTTAAAAAGTATTCTTTGTATTTTTTTTCTATTGGAGATCATTAGAATAGCATCGTAAATGTCTCTATGTGGTTACTTGAAAATCTGTGTTTATTTTTTGTATTTATTTCTCTGATTTCAAGATGGCTTTTGAATAAAGTAAACTAATTTGAGATTTGCTCACTTAACCAAGCATTTAATCCTCTTAAACTCCACCATTTCCACAGCCATTTATGTCCAGCAGTGTTCTTGGTAAGACTCTGCCTTTCCACTCACCCAGTGTCCAAATCTAGAACCATAAATTCCAAAATGAAGGAAGACTGTGCTTTTAATCACTCATGCCCTCACACAACTCCAGCAAGAGATTTAAAGACAGATAACATTCCCTGGACTATTTCTGGCATAGAGTAATTTGTGTTTATGATCCCCCATGGGTTCTGAGGAATGGAAGTCTAATTCAAACCAGAAGACTTGTAGAGTTGTAGAGTGTCAGCTGTACTAACGTGTCTTCCTGATTTTTTATGGATTTACCCAACCCTTGAATAGTAATTATTAACCTAAATTATTTATTGCTTGCTACATTCATCAATTTAGTGCCATTTCAGTGATTAGGTCAACATATTTTTCTCATACAACACTATCACTGTTGTGGAAAGTTTTAACAAACCTGCCCGCCTCATGTTGAGTTCAAGATTGTGCAAGTCTAACATTTTGTTCATGTTCTCATCTCTGTTTGTCTGTGCATATTTGATGGCGTGACCATGGAGAGTGCATAAGCCTGCATGAATCATCACTTGAATAAGCACAGCCAGGCTGGCTAAGGTGTATATGAAAGTCTACAAGAGTTTCACGCAAAATATAGACAATAGTTTTGAGCATGATGATTATTCAAAATCAGCAGCAATACCTACAGCATTGCATTTGTTTTACAGTATATTCCCGCAGTTCTTTATAATGCACAGGAGCTTTTCACCCAAGCAAGACACAAGTTTTGTGATTTAACTAACCTCTAATAACCAAATTAAACAGAGAGGGATTGTCAGTATTATCCTTCTGAAGGACATGGATTGCAGAATTTGGCAACTCGGATGTGCAAATCTGAATGATTCATTTTCTATTTTTACAGCCCTCTAATGCCCTCTCCAATGTGTATGGATGCCTCAGACATGACGCAGGGCTGTTGGAGTCACAGATTGCTTGGCTGCAGTTGTAGAAAGTTGAGGCAGTGAAGCTGTCTCTCTTCAACCGCATCTCAGGCTGAGCATGAGCACATAGGCGCAAGCCTGAACTGATTCAAGCTGTAGATGCCTTTCAGTTTTCTCTCAAAATATTTAACTGCAAACTATTCATTAATTTAAGGTAATGTTAATTAATGTAATTAATTAATGCTAGCAGTGTTGCCTAAAATAAAACAAACAGTGGATTAAATAAAAAAAAGCAACAGGAGTGCAGAGACTAAAGCAACAACATGAGCAATAACGGAACATTAGATGCACATAATCGCTAATTGACACATGAGATTTTCAGGCTAAAAAAATTGTTTTTCCTGCTGTGCAAAGTATCAGAAGTGAGCACAAGAAAACAGGAACTGTGCACTTGCCGTCAGCCAGCAGTCCTTATGGTATCTCAAGATTTGTGGCAGAAATAAACCAATGGAACTCAGATGTGAGGCAAGCAGCACTTTTCACTGCAACTTTCATTATACACACAGTTAGGGTTCCACAGATTCCACAGTTGGGGTGGCACTTGTGTCCCACTGATATTATACATATAAATATTCATGTGAAGGTAAAAAGTATTTCTGATATGTTGTGTTCTTCACAACATGTATGTATACTTTGTATAAATAATGTAAAACATTAATAAAACCTACAATTTATAACACTTGCAGTAATTTCGCAGCTCAATATAACTATGCATTGAAGTATATTTATTAAAATACTTCCAAAATCTTATTTGTGCAATAACGTGTGAATCCATTTAATATCTCGTGTTAAGAAAAATGTACTTTTTACATTTACAGCGTTTGGCAGACACCCTTACCCAGAACATCATACAAAAGTGAAAAGACATTACGTGTATACAGCTGAGCAGTTGAGGCATAAGGGCCTTATTTGAGCCCCCAACATGGGCAGCTCAGCAGTACTGGGACTTGAGTTCACAACCTGAGCTACCACTGACCAGATCATTGGTGTCCTATTCACATGGTAAAAATAAATTTACACTCATGTTGTCATGTCAGTAGATTTTGTGTATTTGCTAATTCTAGTAAAGGCACAATACCTTGTCACTCACTGAAGAGCAACCACTGTTGGCCAGTAAACCTTGTAAAAATCACATATAACAGCTTGAAATGAATTTAAACATTGGTGAAATGCATGTTTTCTTAAACATAATGTTTAAATCTAAGAAATGATTAAAGATTAAAGAAGTATAACATTTTTTAATAAGTTTAATTTAAAATTACAAGGGCTAAATGGCTTCACAGTCATACAATCACCCTAAAATAGTCTAGCTCCTTGGTATATTTGTGGTGTTTTTTAGTCAGCAGCAACATTGTGCTATTTTGTTTTATAGCCTACACACATGCTTACTTTCCCAAAAAGTCTATAAGCACAATCAAATGCAGAACAAATTAATGCAAATAATTTAATTGTCTCATGTGGTTAGTCACCAGTTTTCTAGTGCAGTGACAGCATCTTTACAAAATAAATTTAATTTGCCATATTTTTTTAACCATGAGTTAAGTATAGAATTGTTTTAACTGTGTCTCTGGGCAGATTTACAGACACAGGTTTAGATGAAGTTGCTCATGTCACTCAGTTTAGACAGTAAACGAGATGACATACTGTCCTGCATTATTTCCAGAAAAGCACATCTTTTCCATATGAAGCTACAAATGGTTCTTGCTGCGTACACTGATCTCTGTCCTGCTTACCATTTCACTTTTGACACTAGAGTCACCATAAAACTAATAGCGTACATTCCGCACATATTACATCATTTACGATTGGATGCACATGTTCAGACTGTATTGCTGTCTCATTTCAGCCAAGTGATATTTTGGAGATAGCGAAATGCATCTACATAACAGCTACGCTATGCATTCCAAGACAATCATTGTTAATTAGTGTAATGACAAAAATAAGCACAAAACACATGTTTTGAATTGAACAAGTCGCATGTGGAAAGCAGCTCTTTAATTATAATAGGACCCCACATGGCTTCATGAACACTTCAAAGCTGATTTCATTCTGGGATGGATGAAGGCTAAACAGCAGTTTTTTAATATTCAACTTCATTTAGTGCTAATCAGAAGCAGTACAGGTCCAGAATATATGTAATACATCATATGTACATATTTACTATAGCTCTATCTTACATGGCACATTACTGCAGGATTTTCCTTTTATAGTTAATAAGCAGTTTCTATTTTGTCTATTCATTAATTCATTCATTCATCCATCTTATCGGCTTTATCTGTATTTTTTGTATACTGCATTAATTCCCAAGGGGAAATTAGGGTCTGCATTTAACCGATCCAAGCAGAAAAAACAAATACATACACACACACACGCACAAAGAGCAATGGGCAGCACAGGGTTAGGTGCCTTGCTCAAGGGCACTTCAGTCGCGGATGTAGAGGGAAGGAAAAGCGCTGTTGATTCACTCCCCCAACCCAACCATTTTTAGTGTCATTTTTAGGGAATCAAACCTTTCAGGTCATCCTTTAGGCCATGGCTGCCCCTAGAAAGACATATGTCAGAAACATGGCTTACGCCAGAAACACTAGGTGCAGGAATCCAATCTGGATGGGTTGCTAGTCTACTGCAGTGAGGAAAAACATATTGTATACTGTAGGCCATAAACATTCAAATTAAACTTTATAACACATTTTAAAGTACAGACTAACAGGCAGGTTCTACTGCATCATCAATATAAGAACCAATCATGTTCCAATGTGTAAATTCAGAGATATAGTTAAGAATTTTGACCACCCCTTTTGGCCATAAACTGCCTTTAATGTCATATAGTCAATGTACATTAAATATATTCAGACACCCAGTGAATTTTTGTGGCCACCTTTCCATATGTGTGTATATATGGTGCCTTGTGATGGACTGGCATCCGATGGGGCTGAATTCTCCCACCTTGCACGCAGTGTTTCTGGGATTGGCTCAGGATAAACAGGTGACTGAATATGAATGGATAAAATAATTGTAACAATTATTTTCTTGATGAGAGTTATAATGTATGCATGCTATAACTTCTTTACTTGTTCATAATAAAAAAATAAATATATAGGTTAAACATATACATTTTGAGTGATTTTAGACTTTAGATTTAAGGCTTGACTTACAGCACACATGTGCAGTGTGTATGTAAAAATAATCTCACCTGTCTACGTAACAGCTTTGTGCTGTTTTTAATTTTAGGCATACTTTAATGCATCCAATACTGAGAATCCTTTGGCGGTTTAGCCAACATACTTCTAGTGTTGCACATGCATTTGTGAGCAGAATTTTTAAGATAATACAGTTCCATCCCTGTTTTGAATAGCATCTGTATAAATGTCAATTTAAAACCTGACGTGCTGAGTCAAAACTCATCTGGAACACTGAATTCAGTCACAGACCATAAATAATAGACTGATTTTGGATTAGGTCAAGATGTTCACAAGGAATGTGATAAAAGACGAAGTGTGAGAAAGAGTGTAAGGACAGTTAACACAAAGCAGACTCTGAAAACAACGGCTTGTTTTGCTACAAGTGACTAATCCACATTAACCCATGCCATCTTCACTAGAGCTGGGAAGGGAAGGACGCGTTTCACAGTGGCCGACATACACATTAGTGACTACTAACAAATCCTGCATGAATACAATGACAAGAGCAAATGACCTGATTTAAATAAATAAACAAGTCTGAATACTCAGCAAACACACAAACAGTCTGTCTGTTCCATTTAATTATTTATTATACTGTACCAAGTCCTTCAGTGGAGGGACAACAGCTCAATGGGAGAAGAGTTCACTACCACAGAATATCCAAAAAATCCAAATTCAACACACCTAGGTTATGAGTAAAAACTTTAACAAGTGCCTGAAGGACCTAAACATTGTCCTAGTCAATATGTGTTATGCAGTAAATCATTTGATCATGTATAGTTGGGTAAGTCTGAATATAATACATCAGGTGTTTATACAGGGGACAAATTCAAATCACATGTTGGAAACTGGGAAAGTCCAGAATTTATTTCCTCTCACACTATAAAGATAAACAGAAAAAATTCTTGACATTCTGAGAGGATAGACTTCAAGGTATTAAAACCATCCGTGCCATTACCGCCAAGATGATAACGTTCAGTGCTTGATTGGTGCATGATTCACCACCTAACCTCTCTGATCACGCACGCAACGCAGAAAACCGTCTACACACACCAATATGAACTTAAAATAACCTGTTGATTTCCTGCTATAATCCTCCCTACATTCCAAACAGTGCTCAAATTCCTTCAAGACACAAACACAATTTCATTTTCTCCATTGCATGATTGAAAGGATTTGCTAAAATCCAAAAGACTTAAAAGGCTTGAAGATCTGAAATGTGTATCTACAAAAGTGCATAGTTTATGAAAAAGAAAAAGAAAAAAACCTGTAAGATTGAATTCAGATATCAGCATGTTTTTTGAAACAGGTCATTGAAAATGTAGTTGGATATTTCAGCTCCAACACGCAGTGAACACTTGCAGGCAATGGCATAAATCAATTACCCATAACAATGCCGAAAGTCTGCAAGAATGCTCAGTTTGTTAATTGTTTCATTAGAATCAAATGTTTTAGGATAAGGAAAACACTCGACTGTTATGTTGTTTGGAAATAAAACCTTTTAAATTTAGAATTTTATGTACTTTTTCAGATTATGTAAAGTGTTATTACACAATTTCCCTGTTAGTGAGTGCGCTCAACATATTTTTGTGTCGAAATTAATTTGTGGCCTTATTCGTGTTCAAATGTTTAATTCCAAAAATAAATAAAATTTAATTGCCCTACAACAGCTATATGAAAGGACCTAGAAGCCATTTGCTAACATGGGAATGAAAGCAAAACACTAGGATTTATACATTTGGCAGACACCTTTACATAAAATGAGGTGAGGCATAATACAATCCAAGCACAGAGCTGGTAAAGAAGCGGACAGTGGGACAAGTGCTGAAGAATCTTCCAACAATTACGCTGTGGACATTACGAGGAAATTTGCAGTGTAATTGCAGGTGGCAATGAAAAATGAAAATTTTTATGGAATGACTGGTGAAAAGAGACCACCTGGTGGCAGTAACACCATGTGCCATTTACTTGCAAGTTGAAACTGCTAATACATTTACCTAGGTTGTAAGAACTAGGTCTTTTTGACAAATTTCATGTATGTGGGTGAAGTTGTGTAATTTGTTGGTAAGCATAAAAAAATTTAGCATGGAAGAAACTACAAAGATCCAGTGAAGTAAGGTAATAAGTACATGTTGAGATAATTTGTTCAATCACAGGATATCTTTTGAAATTCCGTTATGTTATCAATACTACATTAGATTCTTCGTAATGTTTTAACTTGCTGATTTTTGTACAGCAAGTTTAATACCTGGTTCCGTGATGAGGCAACCAAACCACTGACATCACTAAAAATCTTTACACTAGGCCATTTAGATTCTTAAAATATTCAAAAACTTAGCATGCAAGAATTGATCACCTTTCCACAACATTTAAAATAGACTGACTGGAATAAGTTGAAGTACTTCGCTGACTACTTGGAAAATATCCTGCTAGTGAAGATTATTCATTTACCTTTAGTAACTGCAGCAGTGCTACCTGCTGTTTGACCATGCAGCTTGATTAAAAATATGGCAACAAGCTAAAGTAAAACCCTGGAGCAAATGTTATTGCTGATATACTATATGTCCAAAAGCTTGCCACAAAAGTTGGAGCACACAATTGTATAGGGTGGCTTTGTATATTTTAGCATTACAATTTCCCTTCAATGGAACTAAGGGGACCAAACATGTTCCAGCAATGTCCCTGTGCACAAGGCAATGGTATGGTATGGAAGAGCTTGAGTGGCTCTGAACACTGATTTGAAATGCAAAAGAAACCTTAAAGGGTGTTTGAAAGGAAAGAAAGAAGAGATATTTATGATTGGTGGCTGGCATTATCGAGGTTTGTAGTATCAAGGAGTGTTAGAGTAGTTGAGAGGTCAAAGCAAGAATGGAGGACTAGAGCAGAGACTGAGGTGAGTGGGATAACTGTATTTGGGACTGGTGGGGATAAAAGGTCAGGGATTGCGAGTATGAAAGTCAGGAACTGATGATCTTAGTAGTGGAGATGGGTTGCTTTAATGTAAAAAGATACGATTCGGTACATTGCCTGCTTTATTCGTTGAAAGAGATTGTTGATGTCAAAAAATGACTTGTCTAGTAGACAAGGACAGTGATTCCCATCAACTAGACTAATACCCAAAAGCTTTTCCAAGGCTACATCTACCCAAGCTATACAAGAGTCTTAGTTTTGATAGAGAACAATAGAGAGTTTACAGTTATGGGTACAAATGGGTACAAATAGGGTAACAGGTCAAGGTATGAATCAAACACAGGCATGCAAAACTCACCTCATGGAGCATAAGCAAGAATGTGCTGCCATCCTTGAAAATCTATCATGGAAGGTGAGAATGGAAAGGCAGAAAATACATGACTAGACAGCAGAAAATAAATTACTACACAATTGCTACACAAGAGACTCTCAAAGAATCTCTATCTTAAACCTATGATGTATCTTCAAGTTTCGACTAATAGATAAAAAGAAAAAATTGGAAATAAAACTGTTGGCTTGATGAGTTGAAGTCATTCTAATTTAATTTATTTGTGCACTTTAAATTTTACGTACTTATTTCTGCATGCTACACAAATAAATTAAGTGTGACCAATTCAGAGGAGTCAAAACATTGGTTTCCATAAAAATGTAAGGAAACTCAATATGCAAGTAAACTTATTGACACATTGTTCAGGTACAAGGTAAAGCAGCCAAAACATGTCTGGGGTAAGAAAATGGCTTGAAATGGTCTTAATGATAATGACATGATGACATCTGAAATATCTTAAAGTGAACTACATTTTTCTTACAAGGTGTACACGTTTAAAATAGTTGACCGTACTGGACAGTGTGCCAAAATGTGGCTTGAGATAGATAGATAGATACAAATATAATTTAATTCACCCAATACTGCAATACTGTTGTTACCGTGGATGTTACCAATGTTGGAGGAGGAATTCACGAGTAAAAATCAAATCATAAAAATATTACCGTTAGTAATCTCCAAATCATTTTGATGGCCTTCATATCACACACAAAAAAAAAAAGACAGAAAAAAAAACGTTATGTGAATATGAGCCAAGCTCAGCCAGCGTCCACAGGAAGTTGTATTTGTATTTCCTAGAATCTTGGCTTAAAACATTCCATGCATAAGATTTCAGTGCAGTCACATCCTGTTAAACATTAACAAACTGCTTCCACAGCCTGCTCTAAAATAGCATTAACTCAAACAAATACTCAGAAAAACAAAACTGAATACTGCAAATAATTAAAGAATTAATTGACTAGATAAAATTTCACAGTGAATTAGTCTTGAGTTGATTCTCAAATTGTGTTCTTCTGTGTTTGTGAGCGTGAATGACGTGATGGCTGAATTCCAGCAGAAAATTAATGGATCCATTTTACTGTGAACTCTTCACATTTTTAAAAACAGCTGATGTTCTAGAGCTTCCAAGAAAGTTGTAACATGAAAGTTGTGTTGAAAAGCAGCTGTTGCTATTTTAAGCACAACAAGGAGGCACAAGTCTTTGGAGACCTTTTGATTAATGAAATAGTCAAGGTGTAGCAGCGAGTGCTGGAGTGACTTGTGGATTGGGTGTTGAAAGAAGACTGTGTGCATATGCTGAGAAATTGTCTGAAGCATGTGGAGTTTGCCTCTCATGTGGAATGTAGATCATTCTTTAAAACTTTACGCAACTGTGAGCAATGTTTTGTGCTTTCCATTTATTAATGAGGAACAGACTCGGGTCAGTTACTAGACAGAGACGTGACATCCTTCATGCTAGCCGAACACGCTACATCACATGGGCCCATCACATGGATGTTGATCATGTAAGAACATGACGTGTTTAAAACAAAACTTAAAAAAATGAATGTACAGATTTAGATCTGTTTGCAATTATTCTCAACGCACAAAAGCATTCTTCACAACATAGTACTTGGAGTGTAAAAGCAATGTGAGGTACTTGCTTTTAATTACGCCCATCTGTCATTCTCAGATGAATGTTTATATAATTGGTACTTGAATAAATGAATATTGATCATCAAGTAAATACAATTATAATAAATCACATGTGTCACAAAAACTCATTGTAATAGTAAGCACAATCTTTAAGAGCATATCACATCAATAACAGAGATAGCCACTGATATGGTGACCTAACCATGGAGAAATAACTTCAGGACAGTTGAGATACCTGAGAAGAGAAATTAGGAGAAAGACTTTTTAAATATGCATGTTAAATTCAAAGCAAGAGTTTCGAGGTCACAAGATTTGAAAATGATCATCTCATTTTCAATGGAGTGATGGTTCACATTCTGCAGAATAATGATGACTCCTGTATGACTGGAAGTGCAAGGACATGGCTATCCCTAAATTCTGATATCATTCAGTCATGCTAGAACATGCTGAAGTCTATCAGTCTGAGCTCACGCATTATGCAAGAAAATTCAATGTGTCACATGCTACAGCTCCACCTATCATTCTTTCTCATACAGAATAATAGTGCACTCTGAATGTGGGTGGGTTAGCATCCAAACTGGAAGTTATTTCTGTAATATACTTGTGATCAACAATTGCCATGCAAATCACAGGGAATTACGTTAAGAACAAGCAAGCAAATGGACAAAAACAAAAAACAGAAAGAAATGTTAGATGCTTGGACAGTCAGTATTTTCATCATATTTTACTTATGTTAACTAAACAACAGAGAACCATAAGGCAGACTAGGCCAGGAACACTACGTCCTACTGAATCCAAATACTCATTTATCATATCACTCACAGAGAAACATAGTGAGGATAGACACTGTTTACCCACAAGCCTCCAGGCCAGACAAAATTCAGCTGCTATGAAGTGTGACTGGCCAGATAGCACAGTGGGCCACGTAATTCGACCAACAGCTGTTTATTCCAACAAGGGATATTGTAATGTATGTCTTCAGAGATGCATCTGGAAGGGGTCCTTTATAAGGGCGAATTAATTTTGGTTATGTGCTGTAATGTGAAAAATAATTTTTGGGTGTTGTTTAATGCCTCAGAGCATTAAGCAATGCTCTCAGCACGTACAACCCATTTGACCAATTGATTGCAGTATTTTCAGGGACGTGCAAGCGGCTTAACGTGAGGTTACCATAGTCACCAAATCTCAAAGTGAAGAATATTCGCAATTCTTCTCCAACATGACAGAAGAGGTCACTAAAGCCAGTGTACTGCAACTAATGCACTGTATCTAAAAGATAGACTGAGATGGTGTGAGAACAAGCAAGCTTTAAAAGGACACTTTTTCAAAGTTAACACCCTAAAATATCAGTGCAATGAAGTTCACAGGTCAGCCAAATTGATTATGTGGCCTCAGTTTATCTGAATAACTCCCTTCTTCGGTTTTTTAACAGAAATCTAAAAGCAATGTCTTAAACATCTGAACCATGACACTCTCCTTAATATAACTGAGAAGTTTGTGAATTTTGAAGTACATTGGAATTTTACAATAGTAGCAGGCCTTACAGAACATAACCACTTTTCAAGAATGAACACACACCTACTGAAAGTGTTATAACACCGAAGAAAGTCATTTACTTTAATATATTTAATGTCAATGAATGATTAAATCAAGTTAGTGAGAGATTAAATTTATGAAGGCAATTATATCTCTTTTTAAACATATAACAGCAACATGTCAGATTCTTTTTCTAAACAAAGCCACAACACAAGCAAAATGTCTAGGTGGTTAAAGTACAGATGCTAAGTCATTCATTCTAATTTCTAAAAAAAAAAATAGCCAGTAAGACAAGCATCAAGAGTCAATGCATGAATATTAAGGATTTATGCCATTCAGGTTTATACAGCATGTCTGGAAAATATTGAACCACTAATTTATACTACTCAAGACCCCAAACACTCTAACCTTCTCACTGTATAGAAGAAAACATACCATAAAATATTATTTTAAATGGATTACCACAAATGCCTTAGGACCATTAATGGACAGTTATTGTTAATGATCCTGGAAAATCATTCCTTTGTCCGCTCAAGACAGGGCATGTAAGGTTGGGGATGTGGCTGACTGTCACTCATCCTAACTCCCGCCTCCTCCCACCCCCTGTAAAGTATAAAAGGCTCCCAGGTTTGCCTTTTAGACTCAGAGGATTGGTAGTGTCACAGCTGCATCCTTCTCTAACACACACCTACACACACACACAGGACATTATTTGGGAAATCCTATTTCTCTAGACCAACCAATCAGTGTTGAGAAGTCAGGAGTACAGTTCTTGATCCTTATTCAAGAACAAAGCTTCTCAGGTATGTACCCTTGCAATGCTACTCAGACATAATTTTCATCAGTTGAATGTTTTGGCATTTCCTCAGAGGTCAAGGCTAAAACAAGCTTGTGTTGGAAAGACATCCAGCTGTCAGCAGTCTGGTTAACATTATGTAAGAGGTAGCACTTACTGACCCCCAGCAAAGCAGCACAGTTCCATGCTTGCTCAATGCCTCATTATACCTTATAACACCAATAACATCTGTCTAAATGTTGTGTTTGTCATACAGTGACTAATGCAGATCAGGGATGGATGCTGATTAGTCTTGTTGTCTTGGGTATTTTAAGGAGATGTTCGATTTTTGCCAAAATATTTTCTTTTTTTCTTTAATTAATTATTTAGTGGTCCCCAAACTAACACAATGACCTGAACTCTTTCTACAGGTTGAAGTCAAAATGAAGATCACTCAGAGTATTTTGTTTTGGTGTTTGCTGGCTGCTTTTGTGCCTTGTGTTATAAGTGCAACACTTCCTCCCAATTCTGATGGAGAAAAGAGGTACTTCTAAGCATCTGCATTTTTTTAATCTGTCTCTTCTTTCGCAATTATATAGTGGGTTTGCAATTCTGATGCTGATATTTTTGTGCTGGTCGTTGTGTGCCAGACTGAATGCAGAGCTTCAGAAAAAGGATCCCTGTGAACATAATAGGAGTTTAGAAGATTCAGTCGAGAACAGGGCTACAGGATCAGCTACATCACCGAACAGGTAGGCTTCCTTCCTTCCTTCCACTGGCATGGCTGGGTTTCAGACATCGGGTAATGGGGTGGCATCACTTAATGAAATGTATACAAGTTTGCAATTGAATTCGGTTTTCTGGTTTTCAAAATGTTACAAACAAATGGCTACATTATGACATTATTAGGCTTCATTATAACTATATAGTTCATTATAATTAATAACTTATGTTAATGATGGTTTAAATCAACACAAGCTTTGTAGATATGGTTTACAAAGTTAGATTTCAATTGCATAGGAGTAATATCTAAGACAATCTGAGATGTGATTTGAGGTCAGTATTGGGGTGGCAATTTGGGTGGCAGGGCTTGTGACGCCCAAGTGGCTACACCCCTGCTTTCACTCGCCTGCTTTTCATGATTTTTGAAATTGAAACAACAAAAAAATACCTACTGTTACAAATTTCACATTCACAATGCAATATCAGCAACAGAACACATTAAACTCTGATCACCTTTAAATACGTTTCTGTATCTCCACATTACAAGATATGCAGCCATCACTACATTGAATGACAGTGAAATGGGCTCAGAGGATAAAATGCCCTTTCTGAATGTTCTGGGAGAAAGTAGGAGAACATCCTTTCTTTATTCATGGTTTCTGGCTTGTTTGCTTTTTGCAGCGATCAGCCGAGTGGAAGGATGAAACGGGGCTGTAACCTGCTCACCTGCTCAGTACATGATCTAGCCTACCGCATCAACCAGCTCAGTAATAAGACAAATAACGCCCCCCCACGCAAGATCAGTCCCTGTGGCTACGGTCGGCGACGGAGGCGTTCCCTCCTCCGACGTTCCACCACTCCAGCCCACAGGGAGGGCCATATCTCCTCTCTGCAAACCCAGAGACGTGACTCACCTCAAAAACTGACTTAAGCATCAATCTGCGGTTTGTCCTGAGCCTTTTTCTTATGTTGGCTCATTTTGCTGAAATACTACTGACAACTCCTTTGCAGACACAAAAATGGGGAACTACCATATCCAAGCAGCTGGAACTTCTTACTCCGTCCTTTACCAGAGAGACGGGACTAAAGATAAGGATTCGGGTCATCTGGAAATGAGTGTTTGTGTAAAGTGGGTCAGGCAGTTCTGTTTTGTAAGAAAGAGAAGCAGGAGTTCAAGTGAGATAACAAGGGTGTGGGTTTATGGCAGCGATATGAAAGATACTTGAACAGTTGTGTGTGTATTAGTTTGGGATATTTATCGATCTTACGGAGCACTGGGACCTGACAAGGCTCTCTGTCTCTCCCCCCAACGCAGCAACACATGCCACTCCTTCAAGACTATGGAGAAGCAATGGGGTTATCCAGGAAACTACCAGCACCTCTGTGTTTTCTAGCAAGGTGAAAGAGGACAGCGAAACTCAGATACCAGCTAAAAGACTTTCACTAATAAGGCTCCTTAAGGGAAATTAACTGAAAGAAGAGGACATTATGAAAGCTGGACATGAAAGGCTTGGAAACTAATATCTGCTCACCTGCTTACATACTTGAAGCTGGATATGTGTATAGTTGGGGAATGTGCAATAATTGTAGCAGTATGTATTCCATCAATAATGGCATAAAGTAAAAATACATTATGAAAATTAATGTTATGGATTCATATTTTTATACATTCAATAATAATATACTTGTAATCACAGAGATTAACTATTTTTATACATGAACTAATATGGGCATTGTATAAATATTTAACCATTACCTTTATACTGATTTAATGATAAACTTATGTTTATGTCAAGTGAAATCTAGATGGTATAAGCAACTATTAAACATGTGAGAGAGAAAAAAAAAAAGAATGACAGTGTTTTATTTCTAGCTTTTGTTGCAGCCGTAAGGCTCAGCATTATGATCATCCATATGTCATCTGTAAGTTCTTAAATACTCTTTGTATATGAACATGAATGACTGATAAATAAATCAGTGAAACATTTACAATATGTAACAAAAGCAATACACTACCAGTTATAGTGTACAGAACATGTCTTGCCTCCATCATACAGCACAGTAAATAGTACTGCATGCTGCTGCAATACTCTCCTCCAGCGACATATAAACATGATTTTATTAAGCCCAGTAATAATGATGTCTGGTTTTGCCATTAATAATATATACATGCCTTGCAAAATCTCCCATTCCTGGTGATCAGTGCTATGAGCCTATGATACCATTAACAATATACAAATAGGAGATTTATTAGAGTGTTTGCGATGATGCATTGCTCTAAATGTAGTGTGTATGAAACAAGAATATTTGTACACACCTTTCACAATACCACAATATTCCACAACCTAATACACCATAATTTAATGTTCATTCAAAATATCTGCACTATGGCTGCTTTACTTCTAGTGTTATGCTGCCATCTAATGCTAAATTTCTTCATTTTAGAAATCTGTCCTCACCTTTATAGAAAAAAAGACACTACTTATCTTCCCTTTCTGAAGACAAATAGATGCATAAGAGTGAGTGCTTTCTTGAATGAACAGGCTCCCCTGATCGGTCAGAAATTTCTCTCAGGCTCAAAATAAACTGACACTTAAATTAAAAAAAAAAAAAAAAGATAAATAATTGAGGAGTTTATGACTAGTTAGAATAGATGACTTAACACTTCTCTTTATTTGGGGAAGGTTCAACTTTTCTCCAGGGCATGAAGGGAACCCAGTGCAGCACAGACGTCTGAAGTTGTAACATTTACCTAAATCTCTGGTATGACTGCATGCATATTTAAGAGCAGTCTCCTTTCTCACTCACCTTTTTGCTACTCTCCTCACCTCCTGACTGTCATTCTGACATCCATCTGCTTCCTCAATACAACAGCACATAAATGTAAAACTCACCATCATCCATACTATCCTGCTCAGTATTAAGCTTGCAAGACCAGCACAGATAATACAGGCTGCATTATCTTCCAAGTTTCAACTTACTCTTTTGTAGCACCATAAAAGTGCCTGATATCTCCTTGTCTCTTGCTCATGTGGATTCTGTGAATGAAAACTAATCAAAAAATTAGTTATAAATTTGAACTAATACAATCTCAGCATTAAGCACACATGAATTTTAATATTGCTCAATTACCTACCAGATAAAACTCCTGAATTAAAAGCCCAAGTGAAAACAAAAGAGGTGCCTACTATAAAAGCTAATATCAAAAAGGCAAAAGAATAACTAAACTAAATAAATGAAATAATAAATGTTATTGATGTCAAAACATATCTCTACAGCAACTAATCCTCCACTGCTCATGACTGAGCACCAGTGTGGCTAAAATTATATAATATGACATTTTATATTGGTAATGAAATGCCAAGCCAACACTGGAAATGAAAGGGACTGCCATCAGCTAGCTAACCTTAGTTAGCTAAAGTTAGGTAAGACAAACCTTTGCTTTAACTAGCTAATGTTCGTCGGCAACTTAAGGCGAAAGTTAGAAGCTAGCTAATGTTAGCATTCATCCGCAGACACTTCCATCCATCCATCCTACATCTATATCTATATCTATCTTTATCCGTCTGGGTCGCGGGGAAGCTGGAGCCAATCCCAGCATCTTCGGGCGAGAGGCGGGGTACACCCTGGGCAGGTCGCCAGTCCACCACAGGGCCAACACAGACAAACAGCCACAAACAGCTCGCATTCACACCTATGGGCAATTTAGAGTAGCCAGCTGACCTAATCTGCATGTCTTTGTACTGTGGGAGGAAACCAGAGCACCCGGAGGAAACCCTCGCATGCACGGGGAGAACAAACTCCACACAGAAAGGCACCCTGGGTGACCCAGGGATCGAACCCCTTCTTGCTATGAGGCGACAGTGCTAACCACTGCACCACCGTGCCGCCTCCACAGACACTTGACACAATCTAATTCAGACACTCTTAATGTAAGAAAGGAAAGCGTATTAAACAAGCTAATTAGATAATTAACCTACAGGTGTCTCCATTGGCTTACGTGACGCACAGGAGCATAGACTTTAGTGAGGATGAGAGCCACTAGCGTCAAGGATAAGAAATGGTACGGTCCACTTTAGGGGTGCATGAAATCCTATTACAAGATTCTTCCTGCATGAATATGGGAAATATATTGTAATTTTGCAGTTACTTATTAAAAGCTTATATAAATGACCCCCTTGAACTGTTGTTTTTTACCTCTTATTGGGGTTTTCCAAGTCTTAATTAGGAGGTCAACAATTGGTAAATTGTAAATAGACCAAAAATTATGTATAAATTATGTGGGTAAGGTATCTGGTATAATCTACAGGAGGCAGCAGTGTTTAAAAAATGTGCAGAAAGAACTAGCAACAAAGAACATTGCTGGCATGTCTTGGTCGCTGCTTTGAAATCATTCCAAATATGTCATCTTTTGTATACAATCAACAGAAAGTATGTGGGGCGAGCGCATGGAAAATGGCTAAAAATATGACAAAGGGGCAGAATTCCAAGTGACCTATTTTTTATTGTTTACAGCCACAGATGAGCACAAAACTAAAAAAAAAAAAAATGCATCACCATCTCCAACAATGCTTCAACAACATTCTCTCACAGACATTCAACAAATCTATGAATATTTATGCTGACATGTTTCGCTATACAAGACATGGCATTTACTGTAATTGGGTGGTTATTAGAAGGGGCTAAAGCTATAGATGAGGTATGCACCCAGACCTGGCACACCTAGATACCTCTGTACTGATAACTGTATTAATGTAAATAATGCTTTGAGCTTTTTTGGTTATCGCAAGAAAGAAAATATCCACATGAAAATGAATGCTACTATGCCTAAAACCTATTGTAATCAACTCTTTTCAGGATTTTTTAAAATCATGGTGATCTTTGGTCTCTTCCTATCTCTAAAAGAGCTACACTGGTAAACTATCAAACCAACACAGAACAGTACAGAGTGGGCTACACTGAGCCAAGAGTCAAATTTAACCAGTATAAAAATTATTAATTCAAATTGGTAGCCCATCAGACTCAAAAGGATCATTTCAGAGAATTTTACTGCAGAATCCAAAACTACTTTTAAAATCATTACATAATTAAATCGAATTAAACCAAGAGTAAAAGTTAAAGTAAAAAAACTTACCAAAAAAAGTCCCAAAAAGGAATTGATTTCAGGGGATGAGTTTTACGTAATAAGCAAAGGTATGAGTTGTCTCAATTGTATCTTTCTTGAGGTTTGGCAACAGGTTTTTCTTAGGGTTTATGTATGTCAAGTGGATGTGCAACAGTCATTCATGGACATTAGCATGTCATTAGGGGTGTTGTTCAGCAATGGTAGAATTTCTTCAGACACCTCTGTCAGCCACCACCAATGACTCTTGCGTGTCTTAAAGCAACGGCCTTTCCGTACAGAGCCACTGCACAGTACTCTAACATCTCAAATCTTAATCTCTGTTTGACATTTTTATCGTTTTTACCTATATTTAATATTTACTTATTTTCTTGAGCTCAAGAGCAACGTACATTAAGGTGCAGAGTGGTGCTACAGTAGGTTCACAGTTGAAGAAGTACATCTTTTTTGTGAAGCTGCTTTGAGACAATGTCTGTTGTTAAAAGCGCTATACAAATAAAATTGAATCTTCAGACATGTTTGACTGCTGACAGGAAAAGTGAGCTCAGACGCATGACAATGTTAGTGTCCGATGCCACAGCTTGTGTTTGCATATTGTAAGGGATCTTGCCCATCTCGGCATCTTTGCTTTATGAGCTAGAGTGCACAGCATCCTATCTCAACAAAGCAAATTCAACAAAACAAATTCACTGCCATGGCTCAACACCAGGAGACATTTCCTCATATGGTCTCTTAAGGGTACATTTTTTTTAAGCTATTAGATACAAACATAACAGAACCTTATGTTAACTAACCAGATTCATATCAGAACAGTAACAGGTTTGTATAGTGAATGTTCAGAGAATGTTCCCCTAACATTATTAAGAGTAATATTAAGAATATTACGAAAACTTTCCTGGAAAACCAAATGGGAACTAAAAAAGGTTTGATCTCAGAATGTGGGTGGAAACCAAAAATAAGTGGTCCCAATAAGTGAATAATCACCACAACCATTATAATATGTAAACTGACAAGAAACTCTAATCTCTAATCCTGGATTTGTCATTGATGACATATGTCAGCCAAATTATCTGTAGGCTAAGATGATGAGCACCCCATGTCTTATCCCCAAATAAACAGCTGGTCTGAGAATTGAATGACTGCTGTCTGGTCCATATTACACAACAAGGCACATAATGGGCACAGGATCCTGGAATTCTGCAGGCTCACCCTCATCAAATGCTGCATGGTCAATAGACTAATTCACAAAGGCAGAAAACCAGGATTTAAACCTGACATGAGTTCAGACTCATCTGGTCACTGCTGCATATAAGGCTAGATTATCACCAGAGCATGCAACTTTCCAACTCTCTTAAGTGGATTTCTTGCAAGAAGGAAAGCAATTTTCACCCACTTCTAGCAAACATGAAGAGGCTCTTTGAGAGACCCGAACACAAATGGGAGGTGCCACTTGGGGTTCACTGGAAGACATGATACATAAAGACACTTCACTCCTTTTAGAATCAGTATAGGATCCCGAAGAGATGCCATCTACAGTACTGCGGTGCCTCAAGACATATGAAAATGTACTAAACAGATGTGCGAAGATTTCTTACATTCAGAAGTAATAGTCTCTGATCCTGGGTTGCTAATCACAAACTATTCAGTCTGAGAGGCCAGACCTACAGACACAGGTGGGCTGGGGTTGGCAAATCGTGGGATATCCCCCCAAAAAGTAGGCTGAACTTTATGGCAAAGTGTGGCAATGGATTGGTGTCCATATAACACTGACAAGCAGAAAGACTATGCGGACATGTAGCATTCAATGTGCACAAATAAATATGTAGTATTAAATGTGCCTAAACTACCAGTAATTAAAAGTCTGAAAGGAAATAAAACAGTGGGGTGCAAAAAATGAAGAGCAACTGAACGAAAAGAACAGTGAGCAGGTTAAGCAGATGGTTTAAATACTTACTCTTAAAATGTAGCCTAGTGGCCCCTGATCATTTATATTCATAGATTACCAACTCCAATCTTGGAGTGTCCCCTGTCTTGCACATTTTAGTGTTTTCCTCGCTATCAACACATATGATTAACTAATCAACCAATCCTCAGTTAAAGTAGGTGTGTTAGAGCAGCGTACGCACCAATTAGTACAGGACAGCCTGTAATCAGGAGCTATTTGCTTGAATATCCAGAATAACAGGATGAACTGGTGTACGTGTCATTACTACATATATGCAGCAGGGGGAGTTCTCTGACTTCTTTTGATTTGAGAAAAGTGTGGAAAGTTTGTTTGCTTTGACTGTTTGCTTATTATCTAGCAAAATATATAGATCTATCTAAAATTATGCAGTGTTATAAGCCACATTATATGTCAAAATGTGAAAAGCAGTTACTTAGTATGAGGTACTAACTTAAAATAACTTTAAAATAAAAGTACACAGCTTTTTTCATGCTAATGTGCAAACAGAAATAGGCCACAGACATTTGCACTGCATGCTGTGTTTATCAGTTCCTTCTGCTGATATGCACATGAGAAACATGACTACACAAAGGCGACTGTGGTCTAAAAGTAGTTCTGTCTTGTTACCGAGTGAAGTTTCAAAATCTTTTTTTTTTTTTTAAACACTTTTGCAAGCAAACTGTGAAAGGAGGAAATATTTCAGAGGAAGCAACTTTAAGCCACTCCCACAGTGGCTTAAATGGCGCTTGCTGTTGGCTTTTTGCTTCACAAAACTAGCAGTGAGGGGGTTAAAAGTGTAGGATAGTCACTTGTAAAAGCTGATGAATCCAAGATTTGGCACTTAATCTTCATTCCCTAAGAATAGACACAGGAATAGCTTGCTCAGAGTAGGCACACTCAGAGACAGAGAAAAAGCACAAAGAACAAGAAACATTTCTGCACACTAAGAGGTGAGTACACTTCATCTTATCTCAGTTTATATATATATA
>JAQQZR010000037.1:9984757-10000432 GCA_030068235.1 Notoglanidium macrostoma | reverse complement strand
TGTAGTTTGTCCTGCTTGTGCACACATATATGTAGTTTTTACCAGTTAGCACAAATAGTGTTTGTTTGTACTTTGTGAATAAACCCCAAACAGTTAAACAGGTTGTACATTACACAATTGTTTTCACTGTGCATGTTTCAACCTGCAGTTCACCACTGCTTCATACCAACTCTACACTAAACATCCAACCACTGAGATCATCCTTAGCTTGGGTATCTGCCAGTGAATTCATTTTGGCTGAAAAATGATGGGAATATTTATAAGTGCAATGTCAGCAAATTATGATTAGCAAACTATATAGGACAGTTCAGTATTACACAGCACAGGACAAGACATCTTTTTAACAAACACAAAAGAATACAATTGTGTATGTAAAAAAACCCCAAAACAAATAAGCATGCATTATACTGCCTTTGTAGATGACTTGTTTTGCTTAGGCTATTAAGTCTTTGCATGCAACAGGAAGCTAATTTATCTGCAGTATCAGTTATGTTATGTGCTAAAGTATAAAGCCAACATCTTCAACACAAACAGTTTCCTTTTCCTGTTTAGAGAAACTGAAAGTTGGCTTTCCTTGATTTACTTTAAGTAGCATAATTACTTTACTTAAATTAAACTTTGCTCTGTATACAGTATTTAAAGGGTGTTATTCAGACAGTATGCTGAATACTTCAGAAACCCTTCACAGTTAGTCTACAAGTAGGTCAGCAATGTATATGACGTCTCATTTCTCTCTGGTCAAATATCAGATGGACCCAAGCGCAATAACCAAGATGAGGAGAAAGGCGAATCCTTTGAGCAAACAACAGTCTACGCCTGTTCTAAGCAAGGGTGAGTGCACAATGATCACTTACAAAACAGGTTACAGGCAGATTAGGGCTCAGAAACGCGCATGCAAACCACTGACCGTCATTAATCCATCTTATTAATGCGATGTCTACATCTCAATCAAACCCTAACCTTAACCTCAGTGACCAGTCTCTCTCTCTCTCTCTCTCTCTCTCTCACACGCACACATACACACACACACACGCACACATACGCACACATACACACACACTCACACATATGTGCCTGCAAACTATAAACTAGGCCAAGTCATTATAACATTGTCCTGTTATACTGAATGCACTACTTTCAGATGCAGTACTGTTAAACTATTGTAGAAGTACAATAATATATTCAAAATAAAGATGTTGCACCAACATTGCAACACAACTAGATTTAGAAGAACTAGGACCAGAATAATATAAGTCACACACAAATGTAATGTCACTCTTTGTTATAAACTTCATAAGCATCATAGTTTATGAAAGCCTTAACATTTCTACAATCGACACGGTGGTATTTTATAGTTTTTGGAGTTCACTAGATCCAACTTTATGTTTATCACCAATTATATGCCAAAATAGCACTGGGGGTATAATCATGTCCAAAACAATTTAAAAGTCTCAGAGTGTGTTGCTAAATATTTCATTTTTTTTCCTTTTAAAGAAAAAAATTTCAAATTTGGTTTGTCTTTAAGGTATATGTATGATATTTAAAAAAAAGAATTGTAGATCGTGTTTGTTTAAGATGTTTTTAGTTTTTTCAAAATGTATGTAGACAGAAATACAGGTTAGCCCATATTAATTATTAATACGTTAAGCCCTAGGCAGATTACACTCATAAAACATGGGAGAGACAGCAGTGCAAAGAAACAAAGCCAACCATCTTGTATTTGGGGCTGTGAAATTGAGTCACTTGTGTTTCTGTATCTCCTTAGGCTGTCTGTGTAACAAACAAGGCAGGGTTAAGTTCCTGGTTTTAGAGGGTTGCTGAAAAACAAACAAACTTTTAAATAGGTAAAACTGGTCTGTCCATTACAGGTATGTGTTACACAGCCAGTGGTTTGTACAGTCAGTTGGTTTTGGATTGTGATCGTGGCACAGTATGAGTAGGTGAAATGTTTAATTGGCAGAGTTGAGCATTTAGTGCGCTCAGGTGGACCATTCTCTTTGTTTTACACAACTTATTGTGTCCTTGCTGAGTGAAGAAACTTTTATAAGCTAATGCATTTTTGAGTGTAAGTGGACTAAGTAGATAAGACTAAATATAGAAGTCAAAACGTTGCATAATGCGGTTTATTTACCTTTTTTGGGGCGTCACCAGAAAATGAGTCCAGCCCGTCAAAAACTGAAAAGTTCTTTCATTGACTATTCTAAATCTATAGTTAATTATCTTTCAAATAAAAAGTCTTTGTTAAACTCTGTGCAGCCAATGTTTAAGGTATCATCATCTGAACAGAAAATCAAGTTTTGGAGAAAATCAGCTGTAAACTTTGATGTGTAAATTGAAATGCATGCATAGTAACCAGATATAGTTGTTATATTTAGTTCTTTTACAGTATAATATTTTGGTTACAGATGCATTATAGAGGAATGTATTTGCATCAAAATGAGAGAAATGATGGGCAGGTTACAGATCTTTTGCAACAATGGACTCGTATTGTGGTGACACTCACCGTTAATCCATGAAATTACTGTGGACAACAGTAGCATCAAGATGAAGCTCTGCTTAATATGCAGTGCAATTCATAGAATCAAGCAGATACAACAACTTCAGTTAATGTTGAAGAGTGGAAACACATCACCTGGTCTTTTTCCAATCTTCAGCTGTCCATTTTCAGTGTACTTGTGCCCACAATAGCCTCTCATTCCTGTTCTTGGCTGACAGGAGTGGAACTCGATGAACTGCTGCAAGGTTCAGCATTCTGGGATGCATTTCCCATCACCACATGGTTATTTGAAGTACTGTATCCACCTTATTCCGGCTTCCCATGATTCCTTGCATGAACTATGGGTGAGATTTCCGGTTACTACTTGTTTTTCAGTCGACACTGGCAAAGTTAGCAGTTCCGCTAAAGGTAATAACCATTTGCATTAAGCAAAATAAATTATGTTGGAGCTCATCTCCCTGTCTTCTATAGGATAACCTATAGTAACTTGTTTAGCTACTTCATTAATCTGTTGCATCCATATGCTTGTGTTCATAACACTCCTGTTTCAGCCAATGCTTTAGCTTAGCCTGATTGTTAGTACAGCCAAGACTGGCACAAGTTCACTCAGAACTCTGCAATGACATTTTCATAATCCACACAGTTGTACTACAACATGTATTAATGAGGAATATAAACAAAGTAAATAATAGTCATTTAAAGAAAGTACTGCAACACACACCCGTTCCGTCTTCAGCTATTATAGTCACTTCAGCTAGATTCCGGACATTTCACACCTAACGACTTCTCCTGTGTTAGCTTTAGGAATAAGGTGGATACTTCCTGCCAGCTTCAAGAGTCTGGCCATTCTTTTCTGATTCTCTTAGCAAGGCATTTCCGCCTGCAAACTGCCGCTCACTGGATTCTTTTTGTGCATCATGCTGTCTAAACTCTAGCGACTGTTATGGGTGAAAATCCTTCAGCAGTTTCTGAAACCCACAAGCCAGCCTGTCTGTCATCCTCAGCCATGCCACAGCCAAATTCACTGAATTCACATTTTTCACCTATTCTGTTCACGATATTTGACGTGAACATTAATTGAAGCGTTTGACCTGTATTTGCATGATTTAATACATTGTGCTGCTGCCACTTATCTAGCTGACAGGATAATTGCACAAATGAGCAGGGGTGCAGTAGTTCCGATTACAGTTTCTAGTGAATGTATGGTACCATCCAGATATTTTTTTTTTTTGTGGAGGATAATTTTTTTATTACAGCTGATTGGCAGTTTAACTACGGACAATAATTAAATGTTCCAACAAAAGCTTAATTAGGGGTTTCTCAGTAATGGGGAGCAAATATTTATGCATTCCAAACGTTAGAATTATTATTTGTAAACAATTATGGAGACTATATTGATTTTTCTTCCCACTAATTAGTCATCCAGATCTGCTGCATTCACTTGGATCTAGATTTTGTTCTCAGTAAAATAAACAAGGATTTCTCAGTTCACTAGTATTCTTCGTATTTCTTACTTAGATTTTTTTTAAGCTATGTTCTTGAATTTTCTTGTATTTTAACCAAAAACTAAATGCTCAAAAATGTTTGACTGGCTGTGAATATAATGATACAAATATATGGGTATATAAATATTATATTATTTCTGATAAATGTATACAAATGAACATGATTCAGTAAGTTTCCTATTTCTTCTTTTGTCTTACAAAATTGAGTTTGTAATAATAACTCATTATTATGGTACTTTCAGAGCAACAAATTATTGTTGCCCAGCCTGACTTAGGCTCTTGAGCTTTAAATAGTTCAAACCGGAGCTGTTAATGTGATGAACACAACCGAAAGTGTTTGTACATTTAGTTATCTTGGAAATGGCTAAAACAGAATGCATAAATTTAATGTTGGCACACTATGAATTGTAAGTGTTATGTTACAAGTTGGCTAACTGACATGAAATGCTGAGGTTCAAGCACAATGTATTGTTGTTTGCTGGGTAAAAGTTTTAGCTTATTTGAAAACTTCTGAAGCACATTCGAAGCTATGTGCCATTCGTTAATCCTGTCATTAGAATGTCCCTGAAAACAACAAAAGCTCTGTTCCCAGTAATTTTTGAAGAAGAATAGTGAGTAAATGAGGAGTGTGAAGGAGTTTGGACATTGGAACAGAAGAGGGAGTAAGAGGCTAGCATATATTTAGTGGGTTGGACAGGTACACAACCAGAGTTATGTGATTAGGCGGAGTCTGATTTCTCCCAACTGTTTCCTTGAAAATATTGGAAAGGTCAGGAATAGCCATAAAGAGACGCATAAAAAGACTTTGCCCCTGCACTCCTCTTACAAACCACTACACTTGAAGACGGGAACAAACCTGCTCTACAATAAACACAGGTAAACATGTTTCTGTGATGGGCAAAAGTTTACCTGGAGCTATTCTAATCTTTTGCACGGCGGTGTACCAGGAAACGCTTTATACAACCCTGTGTTAATCTTAGACACTGAATTCCGGGGCTTTGAATATGTATACAATGCTGTTGTCACCTAACAGCGCTGTTAGCAGCATAGTGCAGCATGTGACTAAATAAAAACAAGTTGGAAAGGTGCATCAAAGTCATTTATTTTAAGCTTGCATGTCATTGCGTTCTCTCCACAGGAGCTGACTAGCTTGTATGCAGCAATAAGCTCTGTGTCACTGTGCGCTACAGTGTGTTAGACTTAAATATGTTCATTTCAGTTGTTTGGAAAGTAAATATTCTAGACGGGGATAAAAGAAGTCCTATTTGCAAACAGACTTGTGTCAGGAGTGTATTAATGTGTTCGAATAGGTGGACGGAAATCATGCACACAAATAGAAATTGTGGTAATGGTTAAGCCATTGAATGAATGAATTTGCATTTCTACATGCAAAAATGAAAATCTGTGAATAGGGCAGGGCTGTGTTTGTGTTTATTTGGCACCAGTTGCTATTGCTTGGGTGTGGCTAACCCGAAACCAAACATACACATGTGCAGTGTAGATAGGTCCTATGTTTTGCCTAGTAAAATGTTAAACAGTTACACACTCAAGTTTGAAATATTCTCAAACTTTTTGCAGCCAGGAACCCCCTTTAACTGTAAAAATAAACTGCACTGGTCCTCACAGAACAAATGTATTTTTACGAACATAGTTCAACTATTTATATATTAGGCTCATTTTTTCAATGTGTGCAATATGCTGGATATTTATTGAAGCCCTAGAGACTTTTATTTCTGACCCTTAGACCCACAGAATGCGTGTGTTTTTGTTTCAAACTGATAATAGATCCAAGATGACCTTATTTAGACATTATTTAGCTAGCTTGTTTTTGGGTTATAAAGGCTTTGGCTTAATCCCATTCATCTTAAATGAACAGTCAACTCTTAAAATTTAAATCTAAATAGCAAATCTAATAAATTTGATAATGGTGGATTGTGGAATGGTTGATTTTCCACAGTGTAACATAACAAAAAACCATACATCCCTTGCTATACTGTTATTGTATGCATCATGGATTGGTTGGAGATGGATGTGAATGTGGAGCATTTTATTAAAAAGGAGACCTGCGAACAAAGACTAGGACTGTGTAACATGTACACAAACAAACTAGACAAGCATGAAATATGTATGAACATGGCATGGATACAACAAGAGACACTACTCGCAACAGATGGTAGATAAAGAATGCTTTACAAGCATGACTTACAGTTGTGGTCAGAAGTTTACATACACAGACGTGTCATGGGAATACTCAACTTTCAGTGACTTCTTTTGAACTGTTTCTTCTCTTTGGCAGAATGCATGTACAACATACAGTGCATCTTCAATAGAAAAAGGAATTTGGTGCACAAGTTTTAATTTATTTTGAGTTTTCTGAAATCAACATGGGGACAATTATACATGCAGGGTCAAAAATATAAATAAAGCACTAATATTTGGTGAAACTTGGCAAGTTTCACCTTGACCAGACATCCAGGCATCAAGAAGCTTCTGGCTGAACTGGTAGAGTTCAATTAAATTAAACAGAGCCAACCTTTAAGCACAGTCCACATATTTTTGATAGGGTTACGGTCAGGTTTTAATCTTAATATTAGCCTGCTTTATCCATTCCACAACCAGCTTTGATGTTCAAAGAAATCACCGAAATCCCAATATTGCCAAGACCTTAAAGTCCGTGTATATAACATTTTGACTGTGACTGTATATACTGGTGCTCAGTGTGTACAAACATGGTTCAGGTGCTTGTGATCATGTGACTTGTTGTGTGACATGAACATGTGGAGTGCAGTGGCTGATGGGTTCTGTAGTGCTAGAAGTGCTAACCGGACATTACAGCAGTACCTAATACTGGTCTTTTATTTTCTGTGTTTAGGCTAGTTATGTACATTACAAATAAATCATGGCTTAACAGAGACCTTTATGTAATGGGTTTGAGAACAAGCTGCAGATAGTTACTAGTAATAAATAAACTACTAATAAAGACATTAACTGTTAGGTATACTACAAATGATAATCCAGTACATCAACTCTGCTCCTGCCACTTCTCCCTTACACACAATTCCAAACACAGGAGGTCAGGGAATTAGGTGCCCATATCCACTTCAGCTTTAAAAGCTACCGGCATTTCAGTTTCCATGGTCTCCAGCACTCGCACACCCTCAGCTGATTGCCAGTTGTGACATACGGGAAAGACTTAGTGTTCTGAATCAGCATGACGTTGTTAGTGTCAGCCTCTTTAAATAGAGAGGGAGAAGGGCACTCAAGACCCTGAAATGCTCGAGCTGATTCGATGTGCATTTGACCATAAGCACTGATCACTTCTTACAACAAAATTATGGCGAGGAAGGCTTCAGAAGGTAAGAGACAGGAAGTGTGGGGTTTTTTTTTTTCTTTGCTTTAGCGGTAATAGAAAAGCTTAAAGAGAATCACAGGAGTTCATTGGAACATCGGATACTGTGTAGGTCAGAGATGCTCAGGAGTGTCGGGCAAGAATACGTTTTCCTGAATGGGAGGATGGCATTTTAAGGCTGCAACATTCGTCACACGTTTTGGTATATTGGCTGTAATTTTGAGCTGAAGTAAACTTGGAAATGCAACATGCAGAAGGCCCTCCTGGAATGCAGTGTTCGTAGATGGGAACGCCCCAGTAACCTCAGTCTCACAGTGCTGTCATGCCTCTATTGGAGGTTGCCAAGATTGTTGACACTGGATCCAGTTACATGTCAACAAGTCAATAGAAAGGAATTTTAGCTTGTGCACTTGGGCTGTTTATAGAGCAAAGCCTTATAAGTGACCCTATGTTGATGACCCCACAAGCTCTGTGTGGCATCTGTTTAAAACAGAAATGATTCAGGTAGTAAAATAGGAACCATTACAAAAAGAATATGCCTGTATAGCATCACTAATAGTTCAGCTGTGAAAGGTATGGTATGAGAATAGGCTTGCTACATTTTTACTGTCATGGAAAATCAAACATTTACCATGCCTGAGGCGCAGTGCCATCGCTGTGCCCGAACAAGCATATTATAATGGGGACTCGTGCCAACTCTGTTAAAGCAAATTACAAGAGTTACTCACTTTATCGTACCATATACTATTAATTAAACAACATATCCAGATTGGTTAGATGTTTTTCTACTTAAAACTGCAAGTCACAATTGACTTTTTCTAAATATCCCTTATATGATTTGATTTCTAATGTATAGGAGTAGAATATAATGGGTGAAAAAGGATAAAATATTATGACAAAAAAAAAAAAAAAAAAAAAAAAAAAACCAAATGTGATTAGAAAGAAAAATATTAATGTTCAGGTCTAGAATATTTAATGTTGATCAAAATGATAGATAGAACGTATACATTTTAAACAAAATATAGCAGTAGTCTTGACATACACAATTAATACAGTTATTGCTAATAACATGTAAAAAAAAAAAAAAAATGTCTGACATGAAAATAATTTGGGATTTTGTGTAGCAGAGGCATGCTAAACTGAGAGTGGTGAATAATAAAGGGTTAATGTACAAATAACAAAGATGATGAAGGAGCATTTTGGTCTTTACTGATGAATAACTTTTAAAGCTCAGTGCTGATTACCGAAATACTTGCTGTAGTTTTAGATTTTTCCTGTTGTTTTTTTCTTAGCTAAATGTGCTGTACATAAACACTTGTCAGAGGGGTCACTGGTTACTCAGGCCATCGTGCAGAGAGCCAACTGCTCTATTCAAGCTGACACATGAGAATGCACCGACTAGTCGAGGGAATACTGCTCCCGATATGTGTTCGGTAATGTTTACAGTAACCTGACTAATATACTGGCAGAACACAACCTGAAACTTGAACTTTGTCTACAGACATTTGATATGTACACAGCCTTCATGATCTTGCATCATAAGCTTGGAAATCCACTTCAGGCTTTAGCTGACATTTGCTAGCTTTAATAATGTTTTACATTTTACTGGAGAGTTTTTTTTGTTTTTTGTTTTTTTTTCTTTTTCTAAACTGTATACTGTTATGATTTATAATCCCACTATCTGGTATGACCAAGAAGAGAATGGGTTTCTTTTTAAGTCTGGTTCCTCTTAGGGTTTTCTCCTCATGCCTAGTATATAGGAGGCAGAATCATGAGACTAAAATATAATTATAAATTAAATTATATTAGTTTATAAAATTAAAAATTGTACTTTGGTTTAAAAGATTGTATTGTATAAGTTTAGTCTTCATTCACATGTGCAGCTATACCTTGTATAAGTTCAGAAGAAGGAATATAAGACACAACCTTTAACTGTTAACAGTGTTTTATCAGCCCTTTCCCCTACATTTTTCAAAATCTGCATTTACAAGTGATTACTTATGCAGCTGTTGTCACATGATTGACAAAGCAGAACATTTCTGCTTTTGTTTTTACATATGGTGGGGCAAAAACCAAATGTCATGAGTGATTTGCACATGGTTCTGGTGGCATGCAGCTCATGTCAGCAGTTAAAAAAAGACTCAAAGTGAGAATACATATGTTAATATCATATTCACAGAATAAAACAAAACACAGTTTAATCTCAAAAACTGCATGTTTAATGTCCGGCTATACTTTTGCATTAGCTTCTGCTGTGATGACTGTTGTAACTGTATGCATCACTTCTCATATATCATGTAATAGACTGGCACCAGAAGTGTGCTGTAAACAGGAACACTGCCAGGAACTGTATAGTACTTTCTCTAGAAACTCTAGGGCTATGTGCGTCAATGATCCAATAAACTTTAAGAAGCCTCCACAACGTTTCTTACCTATTATATGTTAACTATTATAACTTAACTTAAAAACACTTTGCTTTTAATGTCATTCCTTACTCTGAATCTGGATTTATCTCGCAGATATGCCGCGCCATTTCCAGAAGATCTCCTTCAGTGAGGTGGATGAGCAGGTGAAGCGGCTAGCTGAGAAGGTGTATGCATCAGCAATAAAAGAAGAGAACACCAAAGATGTCTTGTCTATGTTTACCGTGCCTGAGGACTGCCCCATCGGCCTCCATCAGGCTAAGGAGCGAGAGCTGCTCAAAGAGATCGCTGAGGAACATTCTGAAGAGAGCGCCAAAAGGTCACCAGACATGGAGACTCATAAAGAAAGACCAGTTCAGTGAGTCTGAGTGTTTATCGGGCAATCATTATTTCTTTTTTTGCCAAACTCTAGGAAGAAGAGTTTTAAGCTGATGCGCTCCCAGTCTATATCTCATCAGATGCCTGGTGCGTCTGAGTGGGCCATGTCTGTGATTGGTCCTCTACTCACGCCGGCTACAGCTGAAAAACCTGTCCCAAGCAACGTCCCGGAGTTCCAGAGAGTCACCATCAGTGGAGACTACTGCGCAGGGGTAGGCAGGAGTCCTTTTATTGGCTATTCCAGAGCTTGGAAAGACTTTTTTTGCAGTTAGGAGTAAAAGAACTCCTACTTCAACTCTCCATTACAATGAGGATAAATCAGCAGCAGAAAGAAAACACAAACACATATTTCTTCAAGCCTTGCAATACACAGAATATTCATAAAAGTAATGTCATGTGATGTTATCTGACGTTAAAAAAAAATAAAAATTACTGTAGCAAAGACTGTATACTTTTACTTTTTCCATTACCTTTTTTTAACGAATGGTACCTTTTGTCTTTGTATTGATTTAACTGACACAGCTATCCACATAGTTTTACCACTCTCTATGATGCTTCAGACTATGACTCTGCATAGTTTGACTAATTCTCGGTAATACAATATAAAAGTAATAAAATAAAATGTAAATATTAAAATAAAATAAATTGCAGACAATAAAACAGACATAAATGTTTGTGTAGAGGAGGTACCTGAAACATGTCCGGTTCCTTACAGGTTACAGTCTTTTTAGGAGAGTCTAAGTAATAGTCCTTCTTTGAAATAAGTGATGACACCTAGCTAACCTTATTAACAGCAACAATCCCTGTCAAGGATTCCAACTATGTTTTGAATCAATTTTAGCTCGTACCTCCATGGTCTGGGTGCAACTTGTTTCAGTGTTTACAGTTTAATTCCATTGGTAGTGAACCAAACTTAAAGAAACAGGCAAATTCAGCCGCTTTGATGCGTGTCCTTGGCCATGCCAAATGCAATAACAGCCTTTTGATGGTGACGCACTTATTTTTGACTCATTTTACAGAACATTGAACATTTTTCTTCTTTTCTTTTCTTTTCTTCTACCCAATTTTTTTACACAAACCTCAGAGTCTGACCAACAAACATCTTATGGGCAATGTACAATAAGGCACTTATTTTGGATATTCAATGAAATCTTTTTGTATTGGAAGCTTATTATAACCAGTGACATTTAATAATCTGAAAAAATGCATAGCATATGCATATGCATAACAATAGGGGCGGTTAACTCATTAGATTCAATAATACATCCTGAATTTATATTATAATGCCACATCTAAATGTTAATTGAAAAGCTAGAACACGCGTATTAAAATCGTAATAATCTATAATGTTTTCTTTATTTAAGATTTCAGATTGTTTGTCAAAAAAATCCAAGGATAAACTCAACCCAAGGGTTGGTACATGGAGTACTAAATACATGAAGTAATTTAGAATATACTTAGTGATTTATTTTTCTTCATTTTTCATTCCAGGTCACGGTTGAAGACTATCAGCAGGCATCAAAAAGTCTGCTGCAGGCGTTACACATCAGGGAAAAATATGCCCGTTTGGCATATCATCGTTTTCCCAGGATCACTGCCAAGTTTGTAAAGAGTGCCAATAATGACACATGGAGTGAAGAAGAAGAGGTTCTGCAAGGTAGGTGTGTTGGCAGAAGCTGACGGAAATTAAAGTAGGAGAAGAACTGTTCAAACACTTTGTAAGAAGAATGGCTTTGCTTGAAGACTTTTAAGCATGTGTTTGTAAATAATGACGATTACAGACAGCACGCCCTGCCCAAGTGAAGGTGAGGACCCATACAGTATGGAGGACATCCCTCTGAACCTGGACTACATACTAAAGATGAAGGATGGCATCATATATGTGTATGATAATGCAGAAGATTTGAGTAAAGACAAGCCTCACACTTTACCATATCCTGACATGGAGACCTTCACTATTGAAATGACTCATGTCCTTGCCATGATTGGTGATGGACCAACGTAAGTACAACATGATATAGTGATGTTCTCAAAACACTCATCCATTATCATCTAGTTATAACGCATAACCAGACAAGAAGTGTAACTTATTCACATCTTTAAATTTCCCTAGTTTAATATATGCTGCATGTATGATATGTACACACTGAGCACATAAACCTGATGTCAATCTATGCCATATATTTTGACACTTATTTTCAGGAAGACCTATTGTCACAGGAGGCTTAACTTCCTTATGTCCAAGTTCTACTTGCATGAGATGTTAAATGAGATGGCAGAGCTGAAGGAACTAAAGTGTGTTCCACATAGGGACTTCTACAATGTCAGGAAGGTATGATGCAAACAAAAGCTCAAGGCATTATATAACAAGGTGCATTCATGATAAACATAAAACAATTACCTCCATTTACTTCTCTTTTATTTTGCTATCAGCAGTCTGTAAAAAGATTTCTCTTGTGCCCTGATTTCTTGTTGAATCTATTTGTCCAGTCGGTCTCAAAATCTCACATTTTAGATAATATTTTTGTGTTTTTGCGGCATTCAAGCTGCTACTTCCGCCTCCGTTGACATCAAGTGCATTGGTTGCTGTGCCCCGTGTTGTTTAAACAAAGCGGCTAGGAAAAACTAAGACATTATGCAACCTGGTAATAATCGCACCGTGAATCGAATTCAGTCAATTCGAATCGTCATAAATTTGTACTGTGCTTTATCGTTGCACGGTATATTGTTAAATGCCTAATAATTATTGGTGGTGCTGTTGTGCTTGGTTCTACAAAAGTACAAAATAATCCAAGATTTTTGTGGACTGATTTGCATGCCAAAAATGAAACCCTGAATTTGTCTTTAAATTTTTTTTCCTTCCATTTTCTCCTCAAATCCCACCCACTATCTAATGCTCGCCTGTAATACAACAGTTTCCAACTGGGGAGGGTGGGATACTGAACACATGAAGCCAACATTTCAAACTCCTGCTCATGCAGTATCACGGTGCAGTACACTTGGAGAAAAGTGCGGTCTCGCCTCTTCAATATACAGGAGCTCACAGAGGTCCATGATGGCTAGTGTTGCTGTGATTGAAAGGGGAACTGATCTTCTGTTGTACCTTTTGGGAGGCTAAATTGCCTTTATCTGTTAAAGACAGGGAAGCTTAACTTAAAAAGCTAGCCTTTTTCCACCTGCCATCCCTGGCATGAAACTTAACTACATACGAACGAGCCCTACCTGAAAAGATAGTTTGTAAGATATGAATTTTTTCATTAATTCAGTCACCTCACTGACCTCTTAGTCCATATCTGATGTGATTTTAATTGTGTTCAGGTGGATACCCACATCCATGCAGCAGCCTGCATGAACCAAAAGCACCTGCTCCAGTTCATCCAGGACACATGTAACACAGAGGCTGAACGAGTGGTGATGGAAAAGGGTGGGAAAAAGCTCACATTAAAGCAGGTGTTTGAAAATCTCCACATGGACCCTTACGATCTCACAGTGGATTCGCTGGATGTGCACGCTGTATGTACTCCTTATACTGGCATTTTATTTACCTGAGCATATAATATACTTTAGAAATGATCTAGAGTAACAAATGTTTTAATCTCAGGGCAGGCAAACGTTCCATCGTTTTGACAAGTTCAACTCCAAATACAACCCAGTAGGTGCAAGTGAGCTTCGTGAGATTTACCTAAAAACCGACAACCACATTAATGGAGAATATTTCGCGCGTCTTATAAAGGTAAAATAAATACACTGAGTCCAGTCATATAAATATTCTTTCGCAGTTATGTTCAATTCTTTTTAAGGTGTCATAAAGCATGCATTTGTAAATCTACATTGTTGTTGTTTACAGGAGGTGGCGCATGATCTGGAGGGAAGTAAGTACCAGTATGCAGAGCCTCGCCTCTCCATCTATGGCCGTTCTGCTAGTGAATGGGAAAGCCTAGCAAAATGGTTCATCCAGCAAAAGTTGTACTCGCCCAACTTAAGATGGATGATCCAAGTGCCAAGGATATAGTAAGTACTACAGGCCTATAGCTTCAAATTAGAACATTATTTTGTGTCCGAATACTGTAAAATAATATTATATAAAATGTCAAATTTTGTCATTCAGTGACATTTTCAGATCCAAGAAGATAATTCCAAACTTTGCCAAGATGCTTGAGAACATCTTCCTTCCTCTATTCGAGGCTACTGTTAATCCTCAGAAGCACAAGGAACTTCATGTTTTACTGAAATATGTGAGTCCTTTATTTATACAGCTTCAAAATAGAATAGATTTTTTTACACTTTGTATTATTAGTGCTGGTGTGAAAATGTTACACGGATGTCTGAATGAGTAAACTAAGCAGCAATTCCTACGCATACTGAAAAAGGACTCGAGTGGATTACCAGAATTAGATTAGACTTTAAATCATAGCTACAAATCTTGAAGTCTCAGGGAGCAGACACACTTATGTGAACTAGCTTTTATATATATTTTCAGAACGACACTGTTTTTGTTGTTCCCTATCCATATTGTATAGTTTCATTAAACATGCCCACTGAAGAAGTTGTTCTTGTTCTTCATCTGCAGGTGACTGGCTTTGACAGTGTGGATGATGAGTCCAAACATAGTGATCATATGTTCTCCTACAAGAGCCCTAAACCAGAGGAATGGACCATGGAAGAAAACCCTCCTTACAGTTACTACCTCTTCCACATGTATTCCAACATCATGGTGCTGAACAACCTGCGACGGTAAATATTTATTTTTATTCCAAACCAGTTCCGACAAGAAGTCAGCATTCATTCACAAGAGTTACTCTTGTTGTTGCCATAATCATAATATCATCAATATGCTTAAATAAGTAAGTAATAAATATATATATATATATAGGAAAGTTATATGAAAATCATCAGGGATTGGATGGTGTGATGCAAAGTGATGTTTTGCGTTAGACAGTTAGGGCTCTGAAGTTAATTATTTTCCAAAATTTATTTTTTTAATTTACTAAAGAATGACCGTATACTTTTTATCTGTTTATACAGAGTTTGCCAAAAAATGTGTATACACACTTCAGGAAAAGAAAAATCTGTATAAATATTTTAATACAAAATTTATGAAGTTACCTTTTTCCTTTACAATTACAAAAGGTGCTCAAAGTGGTGGCCATTTATGTATAGAAGTGTTTCTGAAGTGTGTGTGTACATTTTCTTTTTTTGTTACATGTAATGTTATGGAATATCCACAAAACCATGTCAGTTCCTTACATTACAGGTATAAACGGTTGTTTCCTTACCAGCCTCTCTCTCTTCTGTCCCTTAAAACTGTGTGAATTTTGTCAACTGACAATAAGAATTCGTTGATGACCTTTTATTGTCGTCAAAAAATATTAGAGCGATATCCCTGTTCGTTATGCCCCGACGAGACGGAATAGTGGTGCTGTTTAGGCGGACAACCTAGCTTACTTCGCAAAGGAATTTTTACAGCCATATAAAAAAATACACGTATTAAAAATATTCCACAGCAAAATGCATCCCAGTATA
>JAQQZR010000037.1:9959061-9974696 GCA_030068235.1 Notoglanidium macrostoma | reverse complement strand
TATTATGAATGCCAGCAGGTGGCGCTCTGTGCACTATAATAGGCGTAGCTGATGCTAGTAGCCTAAATTAGGCTACAAACGTATTCGGCTCACTCACTGTATGCAATTTCAAGTCACAACAAGGAATCAATAAAAATCATCAGAGCGACTTGCCCTCAATCTTGGCATTACAATATGGTCGGCTACTGGGTTAACTTTGAGGGCATGTAACAAAAGAATAAGGTTTTAGCAAAAGTTGGATATTGTGTATAGGCAATGGGGCTGACGTTGCCTCTTCCGGTATCGAGCAAACCTGCACCTTTACATTCTAATGACGAATGACTATTCACTTCACTTGCATGTGGTTTGTTGTAGGTAACCAGGGAAACCCTGGAGAGGAATTTCCGTGGTGTGTGTATTCCCAAATCGATCAAGTGAAGTGGAATGGAAGTGGAATATTTGCGAAGCAATAGAAACAGCGCTGGGTGAACTAATATTTTATGTTAAATGTGGGTGGGTCCAAATGAATAGTTATGAAATGTGAGTGGGACACATCCCCCTCAGCTATAACGGTGGCGACGCCTCTGCATCTACGTTAAGATAATATTTAATTATGCATATCAGTAGAGGATTGTTCATGCTAAAATATACTGCCATACCCTAGGTTATAGAATGGATGGCTTTTTAACCCTTTAACAACAGTCAATGCATCATCATCAACATCATCATTATTATTATCGTTAGAAAAATATCACCTGAAACATCAGTCTGATTGACGTTTCGTATAATAACAAACTCGTTCTAAATAATAATTATACTGATTTGCGATATTCCACCTGAGTGTTACAATGAACTTCGACTATAACACCTGAATAACATTAGAAACGACCAGCTAATTACAAACCTTATTCAGATTACTGAGATGACGTCGTAATGCAAAACTGTACCTAAATAATGCGCATATAAAATCTATCTAAAATGCACGATTAATGCTAATATATTTAAACTATAAATCTATTGAAAACGCCAGTAACGTAACATACGAGCTAGCTAGATAACAACTAGGAGCAATAAAAATGCTAAACTTAATTCCAGACGGGAATTATATACGATATGTTGATGTAAATAAATTACTGCTAACCTGTTGACATATGTTTTAGCCAAGTCTTTATTCGAGCTGAATGGATTCGTTTAACGCGCAGCAGTTTGTAGAGATAAACACTGACGCTTAATGATGACGTAACCTGACGTGGCGCGGGCTGAGTAATAAATGGCTCTCCAATGGACACAGAGTGCACTAGAGGGTGTAGATGACATTATTTCATCCCCTGCGTGAAACAATAGTACACACGTATAAGGAGCTTCTATAATCGTGTAAATGCGGATAAGCTTATGGAAAAACTGGACAAGAAAAAAAAGGTTTATTTTTTTATTCTTTATTATGACCGAGCTGTTACATAATGTGCAAACTGAAGTGGTGGAAAACATTTAGAACCACAATTATTTAAAAAATAATTCTGCATTGCATCAAATAAAATAGCATTTATTTCAAACTGTATTTAGGACACAGGAACAGAATACAGAAAGCAACATTCACCCTGCTACTTTCAGTCTAAACCTAGTGTGTCTGATATTTACAATCTTTGGAGTAGTCCACAGTACTACAACATCCCTTTCCCGTTCCCTTCCCCTTCCCATCCCATCTCAACCCATCTCAATCCATCCTTAGAAGAGCTGTTCTTAGGATGATATTGTGTCATCGTCCATCTGGAGAGTTATGTCATCACCACAATTTCCGAAGTCATTCTGCATGATGAAATGTTGCTGCTCTGTGCTCTGCTTCCACATTTCAGTCTCAAACATACCTTCGTGGCAAATTCTTTCCCATGGAGAAAGACGACGTGGCCGTTTACTGAAAGAGATGGCATATAGTGAACATTAGGCAGTAAACTGCACTTGTCCAGGTGCACAATAATGTCCATGGAAGTTACTTAGAGGAGCAAGGTATAGTATGCCGATATACATTGGCAAATTAAAACATACATCTTGAAATACCAAACTGCTCCTGTTCCTGCCATCATCAGGAGCATCACAATAGGGATGACACATGCCATCAACACTACTGTAGGGAATGGAAAGACAAAATATTAGTGCTGAGAATTTTAATGAACACTAAGGAATTCCAATCATATTTTAAAAATTGTAATCCAGCTCTACCTCTGAAGGGAAATGCATTTCCAGAAGGAGGTTGCCCATCTGTTTCATTAGAAGAAATGGTTACAGGGGAGAAGTAAGTGAATGGATGTGAGGAAAGATTCTTAGAAGAGTAGGAAGTAGAGAATGAGGAGGAAATAGTGGACTGGTATCCATCACTCTGTAGGGAACTAGAAGGTTGGAATGTTTGAGAGCTCTTTGTGGTAATAGGGGCAACAGTAGAGGAAAATATTGTAGGTATCACAGAAGTATTGAAACCATTGGAAATGGGTTGTGGAGATGGGGAGGAACCAAGGAAGTTTTTGTTAAGCCAAGTTGACAGAAAGAAAGATGGGGACGTTGTTTTAGCGCTAGTCCTCTTATCAAACATCACTGTCACATTTGAGGTGATGGATGTTGTTGCTTTGGTTTGACCTGCAGGTCATGAGACACATATTTAACCTCACATGCCACACATCTTGATAGTATTAATTACTATATGGTAGGTTTCTGTAAATAGATTACTGCAATTTAATAATAATAATAATAATAATAATAATAATAATAAAACTTAAAAAATATGATAATGAACCTGTTGACTTGGAGCAAAACACATCAAATAAATGGCTAGGAGGAGTAGTCCAAACAATAATTCCAACTTTATTTTGGCCACAGTTTGCATTTTTCTCAGTTCGAGGAATAACAGCAACTTTCTCCATAACCCAACCATATCTGCAAAGTATAAATATAGGCTAACTTAAATATAACATTATGATGTCAAACATTACATTTGGTTATCCATTAAATGCCAAGCAATTATCCTCAATTAATGTGTTTAACTGTACCTGCAAGTCTGTAAGCCATTGCTCTGTGCAGTTTCCACTTGAGCACGGGTGGCTATACTAACACCCAGACTTGTGCATACATTTATAGCTGTAGTGGCATTGAAGCTGTAATGTTGGTTCTTAAGCCGCACTATAAATACTTCAGAGATTCCACCATTTTCTGGATAAACTGTAAAATTGAAAATTTAAATTTCATCCAAAATTAAAGCTAGTTAACAATGCACAAGCTCCAAAAAGCAACTTGTTACATACTGTATGAAATATACAATGAAAGGCATCAACATGGATCTTAGGAACTGTTTTTTTTGTATTTTTTTCCATAAAACATTACATTCTTGTGCCATATTTGTAAATAATTTATTTTTAAGAATTATATTAATACATTTTGTCTTACCTTGTATCTGGCTGAGATCTAGACTGGCTGTGCAAAGCACCAGAGAGAGAAGAGAACACAAAGCTGAACCTACTCTGGACATCATTGCATTTCCCCTGAAACTGTATTTTGAACTGAATGTACTACCACACAGAAAACGTCCTTACCCATGGCTAAAGACATGAGGAAACAGGAAACTGGAGACTGAGGATGTTCTGCTAGGAGACCTCCTAGTTGAGGGCAAGAGGGTATACATACACAAAGTAAAGGTCATAAAACAAATAATAGTTTGGTACTGAATGCACAATACATTATTATGTAAAAAAAAATAAGATTTCTGTTATTTCTGTCTCTGTTCTGGGCAGATTTTACAACTGCGCCTAAGAAATTCCTGATGCCTGTCATCTCATCATCCTTTTGGCCTATTCATATAATGAGGTGACTAGTGATGAGCCTATATACAAAGCGTACTCCAAATATGTCTTAGTCAGCGATTATATTAGAGGAATGTTACTGGTGTGTGAGTGCAAGGGCAGTGCATACCAGCTTAAAACTCAACTAATAAGTACATTTTTTACATATAAAATCTGGCTTATATCCAGAGCAATAACTGATATTTGAAAAATTGATCATAAAACCATATTCAATCTTTCAAGCACTCCAGGGTCCATGGTTAGTGCCTGAGCTTGGTTTACTGGCTGTGCATAATATTGCATGTTCACCCTGAATGTGTGTATTCCTGCCTCATTTCCAGTGTTCCTGTTAAAGGCTCTGTGACACTGAGCAGGATAAAGAGGTTGCTGTTGCTGAAGATTAATGAATGAACAAATCTCTCAGGCACACTAATAAGTAGTTCTTCCTCCTGCTTAATCTCCATATCCATGTTATCTTTCCCATTTCCTTAACCTCAAGTATTTTTTCTCACTCCAGGAAGCCCATTCCTTTTCCACTTCCTACTGCTGATCAAGTGTAAGAGTTAGTATTATATGAATATTCCATATTATTTGTTTTCTTTAAAAGATGAATTGACAAGTAATCCTCGTATAAGTGTGCAAAATCAAAGGCCTCACCAGCTCAACGGCCTTATAGTGCATCTGTCACAAAGTGTTGTGGTGTGTTCGGGGGATCAAAGGTGAAGGATAAGAAATATGAAATGAGGGGAGTTTATGTGTTTGTTTGTTTTTTTTTTTTTTTTAAGTTCTCATCCCTGCTGATTGGCACTCCATATATTCTACAGGCTAAGATACCACTGAGATGCAGATGGGTGAGAAAGGAAAATCCATTGTCAAGTGTGTTCGTAACGTGTTGGACTACCACAAGACTCCAGATCAGCTTCAATGCAACTTAGAATCGATTGTACAAATTTCGAGAACTGTCCTGGACACCATTCTTCCAATGGATGTAGACTGGTGTTTCGACAGTGGTGGAAAGCACTCATGAACACATCAGCCCAAAATCTCTCATAGGTGTTCAACTGGACTGAGATCTGGTGATTGTGCATGCCATTTACTATGACTTACATCATTGTCATCCTCGTCAAACCATTCAGTAAGCCGTTGTGCTCTGTTAATGTGGGTCGGATCAACCTGGAAGAAACCACTAATGTCAGGAAAGAAATGTTTCATTTTAATGTAAAGGTGATAAGTCAGAAGAACTTGGTCTTGACTTGCAGTGACTCCTTTCTAAATGGGTAAGTGCACCCAAATCATGGCAGCAAAATGCCAACAGATCCATCAAGTTTAAACCGTAAACTCCTTACCTATGTAGTACTGGATACTCTGACTTCCTGATTACGGTCTGCATTTATAGTTTCAGTAACCTGAAGAATAGCTGCTTTTGTGTTTTTCCTTACATAGTACACAAATGCACAAAAGCATCACAGTTATTGACTGCATGCTTTCAACCACAATTTCCTAAGCTGTTTATTGAGGTCTTTTCAATAGATCAATAGCTCTAAAGGTCACCTCACTCTAGTCACTTCCTATTGAAACACAAGCTTGTCTTTGTGACTGAAGCGTCTGCCATCTGTGGCCCAATAATGAACACTCAAAGTCACGTAGATCTTCTCCTCTTACCGCTGGTCTTGATTCAAAATCAAGGGCCTGCATGGCATTTTTACACATACCAGAGAACATAGAAGCGTATGCACTTACAGTATGTGATGTTTCCCCACATGTGATGTTTTTCTCTTCATCATCATCCTCCACAGTAATTTAAATATTTGATCACTTACTGGCAGTATTTTATTTTTTTCCTCACATTATGATTTTAGTCTTGTAGTGTCACTTCCTTTTACTTACCCTACAGTATGTTTGACTTCCAGGTATATTATTTAAATCTAGGCCAGTGAAGAGATTTCCTAAAATAAGTCCTGGTTATACCATCGCAGCCATGGTCAGTAAAAAAAGCTGAACAGGACAAGTGGAATTTGCTCTGCTTGCTCTGCCTGAATAATACATTGGTAACGGAAAGGTTTGTGAATCACTCATGAGCACGGCGCTCGTATAGTTTCAAATGCATTCATGCAGCCTGTCATGGCACTGTTGCCTAGCAGACCTGTAATGTTGGAGTCACTAAAAAAAAAAATCACAACTGTTGGGTTTTCATGCTATTCTGCATTTGTGGTTTTAATATACAAGTCAAAAATGTTTAACTCCTTATGCGCATAATGACATTTACATACAATACCACATTAAAAGTTTAAATACTAAAATAAATGATGTTTTGTTTAAAGAGTAAGACCAGTTACAACAGCTGGAGTGGGATCTGGTGATATTAGTTATGGCAGGAACGGGCTTTGTTTCAACCTCTTTGCATGCATCGAGTTTCTGCGCCTCATGAAAAGGTATCCGATGGCCTCATCGATTATTAACTAGAACTGTCAGAGCGCAAGTCTTCACATGCCCAACTATACACAGTTGGGAGTATTTTTCAGCTCAGCATCAGCAGCACACTTGCACTGTTCTACTCCCAAACTTAAAAACCTTGAAACCTGGTGTATATGAACAGCACCCAATCACATCATGAACCTGAGGACTGTGTCTCATGGGGACCTTCAAAATCTGTCTCTGTCAAAACTGCCAGCTTCCGACAATGGCATGTTCAAATCCTACTCGGTCAGCAGCAACATGGGGAGCCGATTTGGGAAGGAGAGCATGGAAGAGATCAAAGGAGTGCCAAAACCATCTCATCCTCCTCGGAGGCCTGTGAGAGCAGTGAGGCCGGTGAGCTCTCTCAGTGTCAGTGGATCCTTCCTCCAGATTAACCACATGCAAGGAGAGCTGGTACGCAAGAGAAAGGTGAGCACTGCTGCTAAAAGGTGGAACCATAACAAAATATGGTCAGCTATTTAATTATGTTAATACAGACTAATGAGTATATGATCATGCTGCACATTGTGTCTGCTCTCTAGGTATCAATTCAACATGTTTTTGGGCAACGTTTTTGACTGAGATTTTATGTTCTGATCACATCTGACTAACGTTTCTATTTTCTCTAAATAGGTTTAACTGCAAGGTAATATCATGCTTGCAGAAAACTTTAAAACTTTGTGCTGAGGTTTATTTTGCTTAGTTTTGTCTGTTTCCAAAAACCTGTGTTCTTGATCAAGTAGTAAAAAGCATTTGCCAGCTTGTGCCTCGGGATGAGTAGCGTGTGCTACAGTTTAAGCAGTGACGTTTGTCGCACCACTGGGAAAACATCATGTTTAAACATAGACACATATCAAATGAATACCTTTTTTTTTTTTTTTTTTTTGCAAAACCCATTAAAGGAGTAATGTTTTTTTTTTTTTTTATGGTTGATAATCCTCTGCTGCTTGGCAACTAAGATACAAAATCTACTTGTCCACTCCTGACTACCTTCCCATGTCATTAGGAATGTGAGGACCTAAAGAAGGAAAACAAGTACCTATCCAATGAGATTCACATGGAGAGGATCATGATGAGAACCGAGAGTGAGCTTACCATGAGGAACCTTAGAAACCTCAACCAAGAGCTACAGGCCCAAGTTAAAGAGGTATACAATTTCAGATACTCACCATTAAATCAGGATAAGTGGAAAAAAAGCAGTCTGCTAAATCCAATACTATAGATCACTGTAGGCTGTAGTGTCTATTTTCACGGTAGGATCTATTTTCTCTGGGTGCTATTAGTTAAAACAGAAGTTGCATCTGAGCCAGCAGAGGGCGACATTGTGTTCCAGGGCAGTGGAGGAGGCAGACAAGTCACGAAGTGAGGCAGAAAAGAACCGAACACTGGCAGAGGCTCGGGCACTAGAGAGCAAAGGAGAGAGAGATGCAACACTGGCTGATAAATTGCAACTCGGTGAAGAGCTGCACAATTTGAGTAAAGAGGTACACGTCACTACAGTGTAAAGACGCGTGCGTCCTCTTTTTCCTCTGTATTAATAAAGGGCGTTTGTGCAGTGACACATTGTAATTGTAATTAACCATCACCTTGCTTGACATTGTTTTCTATAGCACAAAAATCTGCAGCTGCTTCTGGCACAAACTGAAAAAAATTACTTTGAAGCCATGTTGAAACTGGAAAGGGTGTCTGGAGAGAAACAGTTTCTTCTAAAGGAGAACAAGGGTTTGGAGGAGGAGAGGAACACACTACGACAGAAATGTAAAGAGCTGAGTGACGAGAATGCAACAATCAAAGAAAAGTGAGAACATTTAATAACTGAATTTAGGAGCTGTTGAGGATGTAAATTTGCACCAACATCTACAGCATTCCGTCTGTAGGGAGATGACCTGGAGACGCAGGGCTACTGCTGCGGAGGAGCAGAGCAAGGGTGCCATTAAAGAGCAGCAGCAGGCAGAGCACGAGAGTAGACTGGCCAAGAGGGAGAAAGACAAATCAGTTAGCGAGTGTCTCAGCTGGCGGGAAAAACACCAAGCTCTAGCAGACATCTTCGGAGCGCAGAAGGACCTCATATCACAGCGGCAAAACAAAGCAGTAAGTCTCAATAATGGTCCAATTGTAGACAGAACATCAGATTCTAAACTCTCTTGAAACCATTTGTGTACTGCTTGTTTATAAAATGAATGCAATTGCATGTGTAATCAAAATCCCCCCCATTTTAAATCCAGAGTCAAGCAAACATAAAAAGCTACTTTCTTTGTATGACTGAAAGTGACCAGAAGATTAAGATCCTAAAGAACTACGATGGAACTCCAAGAAATTTCAAGGTACTGTTGCTTTCCCTGCCATAAACCTTTAATTATTACAATAAAAATTAAATGACCAGGTATGACTAGGTTTTTAACCACTTAGGAGGGAGATCCTGTGTATATTTCAACAGCGCAAGCCAGTGATGAGGATTCTGAAAAGAGCTCAGGAAGGTACATCACTTGATCACATTTCCCATTTTCTGCTACTCTACTGAAATCTTTTGATAACTTGAAAAGTGCCTGATCAGACTACGATGAAATAGCTACAGAATGTGCAATTGTTTTTCTTTTAGGACCCTTCTCAGGGCTGCAGCTCCCACAGCAGGAAGAGACTCAGGACCAGCGCACTTCAGCGAACTGTCACCAATGGGAACAGATCCCTATGACAGCAGTGCTCTGAGGAAAAGTAGGAAAGTTGTTGAATACTTCTGGATTCCCACTGATCAAGAATAATGTTATCGGCAATTGCTTGAATGTACACCACCGAATTAAAAAAAAAAAAAAAAAAAAGGGGGAGGCGGTTGAAGCCAAGATGGTTACACGCTACCATGTACATTTGGGAGTTTGCCATTTTAAAACTGCCTACACTACACCATCTTATAAATTGAGTGAATGTAAAAAATCATGCCAATAATTTGTGGAAGACAAGGTCAGTTATGTTTGTGTGCTGCAAGTTAAACTACTGTAATAAACATTCCCTCATGACAGTGAGATTGAAGTAAACGACTTCTTGGTGAATTCTTTGTTGGCCCATATTTTATCGCCAAATTGGTCATATGCTAAATAAATCATTAATTACTGTTGTTAAATGTATGATGAAAAAACATTCTAACCGGGAAAGAAATTTTTCATTCACGACAGTATTACCATGTGTAAATTCATACAGTGTGTAAAGCAGTTTTTTGTCTAAAGTGGTCTCTGTTTAGCATTTAAAACAGGAAGCATAAACTTTTTGGTATTTGATTTCCTTTACTGAAAGTGAAACAGTAGAGTAGCATACAGACCACTAAAAATCTTACTATGACAAGACCGTGAGTTATAGATATTCTTACTTACACATAGCCACAAACACCTCAGAAAATAATGGTATGAAATCAATCCAAGTCAAACAAATTTAAAACACTTGTCAGTAACAGTTTTCCTGTGCATTACTAATTGACAAGGGTAAAAGCCTTTCACTTATTCTCAATACAAAATGCAGAAGATGGGTTATCTATTCATTTTTAATATTTAACGTTTAATGTTTTTTTAATGATTAAAATATCCACTTTGTTGGAGTTTTGCTTTTAGTAGACTATATCCAAGGCAATAACAGGCTACTGCATGTACTATTGCAAAGACATTGCAATAATACTGCAGAACATTTGTTATTGCAACACTACACCCAAAAAAGGCATTACTTCTCCGTCACAGAGTCAAATGCTGAACTCGACACATAAATGCTGGAGAGCAAGGACATTACCTGTCACCATATAGATTTTTTCCTTTCTTCCTTGCAATCAACAAGATTCAATAAACATTAAAGCTTTGCTGCAAATCCTGGAAACAAAGTAGTGTGTTGTACATGATCTTCTAAACGAGGTAGAAATGGACAACTACTAGGTTATAGAATCAAAAATCTCTGATTAGAGTTTGAAGGTCATGCATGTTGAAGGATCAACAGACAATGCGCTACCTGATGTCACATGGCCTTGTGTGTGCTCCTTAGAAGCAGCCATCTACCAAATCGGCATCAACCAAATTTGTTCCAAAAAAAACCCCTCAAAAAACAAAGACATTGACATGCTAAAATGATTTAAACCAAATCACACGGGGATTTATTGTTGTGCTAAAAAACTAAGACTAAAATTGCTGCTCCGGTTTAGCTGCTAAGCAAGCCCCCATATGTAACTTTCACCAGTAAAACAAATTGACCTATATTAAATGTACTAATATAGCCTTATTACATTAACAGCCAAGAAGCTGATTACAATAATACATATCAATATGTTCACTGGATATAGCAACATAGCAGAAGGTGTTGTGGAGATGAAAAGGATGTACTGTTGTAGTGGGTAACCGGCAGGGTGTGATGGGTGATCTTTCCCTTCAATCAGCCTCCTCTTCAGACTCCTCTTCTTCAGCTGTCTCCAGCCATGTCAGCCACTGATTCACCTAGAGAGAGAGAGAGAGAAACGGCTTTATTCCTCCATACACTGCCACAACAGTAACATTACGCTTATATAAGGGAGCACAGTGTCAAACATTAATTCATCACTTAAATTACAATACCTCTCACTACTTCACTTGAATAGGTTATTTAACAGTACAGTCCAAAAAAAAAAAAAGGAACAAATGTAAATTTTAGAATTCTGACCTCTAGGACTGGACCTAGGAAGCCACAAGATGCAGGTCTGCTCATGAAACAATATGGTGCAAAAATTAAACTAGCCTATACCAAGTGCCCAGAGCAGAGAACCATACAGGCTTGTGACCTAGAGCCAAAATTCCTGAACTCAAACTCTCCAATTTATGCTAGTACTTCAAACCAATATTATGTTGCTGGTTGTCCAATGTCCCTCCAATTCTATTGTCACTACTTTCGGCTGGAGTTTAGTTACACCTCAACAGTGTCAGGCACACAAAGACGGGAGAACAAATAAAGGCCCGCATGCCTCTCAAACTACATTTCAGAGCCTCCTGTGGAAATAGCTTAAGAATGCTTTAAACAATTACCTGGAATAAGGCTTTTCCTTTTCCAGGGAACTCTTGGGTAATATCTTCTTTCCAGGCAAGGAAGGCATCTTCTTCAATGATCTCCATATCATAGAAGTGAACGAAGTAACGAAGCAACATGCCTAAACAGGATAAGCCAGAAAAGAGCATTCAGATTATTACGGTTTCTGAATTCTCGCATGAATGTGCTAAAATTGCAGAAATAGCAGTTGCAAGTGGCTTACCCTTGGGAAAAGCGTGTGTGTTGCAGTGCACCTGTAGAGCATACAGGGCACTTACTTGCAGGTCAGTGTGGTCGTGGAGGAACTTCTGCATAACCGGCTTGAAAGATAGAAGCAGCTGCTTTTCCTGATCCAACTGCTCTTTAGTGGGGGCACCCAGATGGTCATCACCCTCAGACAGGCACAGCTCAGCTGAGATGTACTGCAGGAAGCTGAAAACACAGGAGCGCAATCAAGCATTACTACAGTACTATATTGTGGATATCACACGATTGTGGTTCTATTAAAGAACATTAAAATGTTTTGGTCTCCGTACCTGGTCATGAGAATGTTGATGAAGCCCTTGTCTGTGTGAAGTTTTGGTGAGATGTTGTCCTTGATCCATTTGTAAATGCTCTGGGGAGCAGGGTCTGCTTTGATCTGCTTCAAGAGCTCTTTTTCTAGTTTCATCAGGGGAAAGAGAAAGCTCAGGCCCTTCCCTTCAAGAATCTCCACCATACGGTCCTTATTCTGATCAATTTCTATAAAAATAATAATAATAAAAAAATAAAAAAAAAGGTTGGACACAACACACAAGACAAACACCAAGAATCTCAGTCAGTAACAGAAGGTTTCATTTATTATTCATTTACTTTGTTTTAACTGATTTCTCAAATACACCAATTCCACCATCATGGCACAGAGAACAAAAAACATATGCCAAAACATTGTGCATGTTAAAAGGGAAGCACATACCTGGGAGCATCTTCTGCATGTTAACCTTGCTCTGCTGGAAGTGCTCAGTGAGCCAATCGCGGTCCTTCAGTTTGGATGCCTGCTGTAGACACAGCAAGAAAAGGGGGAAGTGGGTGCCATTTTCAAGAGGATGGGCCAATTCTGCAATGCTGACTAGCTCAGCAATGACAGCCCGCGCCGCAAACTGAGCCAGATAAGACTTCACCAAAGGGATGTCCGTCTCAATCTTAGGACACTGATCCAGCACGGTCATCATAGCCTGAGGGGGAAAAAAAAAAAAAAAAAAACAATTGGTGAAGCATGCATTAGTATGAAAGATTTTTTTTTTTTGCCATTTTACTCCATTCAGAATTTATGCATGAAATTTTACCTGCATGAAATTTTCTCCTGTAACAAGTCCTTCTGTGCGCAGGGCATGAATCATAGTGCTGACATGCTCTTTATCGTCATCGGACCACTCCAGAGAACACAGAATAATCTTACTCAACAATTCTGGCAGGAAATGTCTAGGAGCCTTCATCTCTCTCACACTATTGACTGCATCCTCCACATTCTTGCTCTTCAGGTATTCCGCTATTAAGGTTTCCTAAGGGCACACATCAATCTCAGGTGTGATTTTTTTTTTTTATTATTATTACAAATGGAGCACCTTTACCACATACAATAATAAAATGTGTACATGTATACACATGAAAGCAAATCATGGAATCTGAACTCTAAATGCATACAGTCATTTTGAGCAACTCCTCCTTGGTAGGGGCAGGCTTCTTACTGATCTTCTGAGGTTTTTCTTGGATCAAAGGAGGATTAGTTTTCAGACCAAGCTGTGGAGGCTTTTACATGATGGATAGACAAATATGCACAAAAAAAAAGACAAACAGAGGAAGGGAAAATTAGGATTCCAAAGACACACATCTTGTCATATTATACAACTTCTTTTACTCAAAGTATTCACAGAGGTGTGCAACCTGTCCAAGTGGTGGTGTTTGAGCGCTAGGTGGAATCATGGTGGGAATCTGAGGCTGAAGCTTCGACACTTGGTTCTTATTCAACAAGAATGACTGAGCTGGTCTCAGACTGATCTACAGGACATAAAGATGGTTAAATCAGGTTGGGATGCAAGTGTTCACATAACATGTTAAAACTTTGCACCCTCATCTCTCATAATCGCAATCAACGGACCAGTTGTCAGCTTCAGAGAAGAGAACAGGAGAAGGAGGAACAAAAGAGAGGAAAAGATAGAAAAGCTGACATCTAGCAAAAACCCTCAGAATAACGCGTCTTTTTATAATCACTGGGTGCACAATAGAACAAGAGATCGTTTTCTCCTTGGGGTTTACCTCATCTGCATTGAGCTGCCCCTTCTTGAAGCGTGGATGCATGTCCTTGGACTGAACTGGCTGCTGGGCGGAATGAATCTGGAAATGCTGATTCTGTCCCTAAGGTTAAAAAAAGGGGGCTCAACTGAATTAAAAGACTTTTATTTGCTCATGTAAACATGCAAACAGAAGCTCACATGTACATAGTTGCAGTATTTAATGCATTTGTTTACATTAAGCCACACTGACCTACCTGATTAGACTTCATAAAGGGGTTAATAGCCAAGTCAAACTGAGATGGCTGTGCAAAAGCCATGTGGCCATTAAAAAGCGGGTTTGTGCGGTGACGTCCCAGTGTGGGTGAGAATCTATCCTGGATTACTCCTGGACCAGTTCCTATTCCACAGCCTACGCAAATATGCATTAGGTAGACGTAAAACACTCTTGAAAACTAATAAAAAGGCTTAGAAGAAAAGATGTTCCGGAACTATAATTACTGGTAAGGCCAAGCTCACCTGGCATTTGACCAAACATGTCAGCCAATCCTCCCAGAGTTTCTCGGTCCAATTTCATCTTGAATGGCATGAAGGGCCCTTCCAGAAAGAAGTCCATTCTCAGTCCGTGGTTCATGGGTGGAATGAAGACACCCAATTCCTGGAGAAAGGATGAAATTTAATTAATTAATGCAAAATCAAATAAGATGAAGAAAAGGACTGGAGAATTTCTCAAAAACAAAACATCAGGGGAAAGCAGTAATGGACCTTCACTGCATCCTGATGAATCTGATTAATCGTCTTTGGTCCATTGTCAATAAAGGCTTTGCGAGGAACCCAATTGTTCTCCCGTAGCTCCAGCGTGTCTTGCAATAGGAAACGAATCCTGGCTGGCATGTCCTTGTTGTTCATTAAGGATCGCATGCGACCAAAGTACTGATCCATCAAAGACTGTGGATTTAGGAAAATTTGTTCACGATTACCACAAATCTGATAATGATTACTTAAATCTTACTAAATTATGTGGTGGTACCAATATTTCTTAAGACCAGCCCATTTACCTTGGCTTTTTCATGATCAAGTCTAGGACCCACAGTTCTCATTATCTGACAGAGGCACTCCAGATCCTCCCCCATATCCTTGAGCTGGATCCTCCTCTTCTTTTCCAAAAGCTTAAGGGGTTTTGAAAGGGGGAGGGGAAAAAAAAAAAAAAAAGAAAAAAAAAAAAAAAAAAAAAAAAAAAAGTACAGTTCAGTAAATTTCCATAAAATAGGATGGAAAAAGAAAATGCATCAAATACTACTTACTGTTTTGATGCACTTATGAAGGATAGATTCATGGATGAGATCAAGCTTGCCAAGTTCCCCAATGAATTTAATGTTACCAAGCATCTTGAGTTTGGCAATGGCACGCTGCTCCTCTTCCTCTGAAGTGAGAGGGCCGTCTTTTTTGTCATAGACTACAAAAGGAGTTTGAAGAATAGAAGATGATTAGCAACAACGTCTGATTCAGAACTTAAAAAAAAAAAAAAAAAAAAAAAAAAAAAAATAAGGGGAAATTTGCAAAACTCACTTTCAACATTTTTGGTGCGGTTCTCAAATTCATCTTGAAGTTTGGTAATCAGAAGTCTTCTGAAAGTCTATAAGGCATGACAAGGTAGCAGAATTTAGTCACAAAACAGTGGGACAAAATGAACAAAAAATGAACAAAACGGTTCACTGTACAAACTTACTGTACTCTGTTTTGGTGGGGTTTGAATCTCAGGTCCTGGGCCGTCAAAGTTTGGTGCATCCTCTGCCAAACGCAGACATAGCTGAGCATAGAGTGAGCTGTATTTAGGCTCTTCTAGGGCTTTGTCTACGATCTACAGAAGGAGATAATATAGGACAACTGTTATAAAACTGGAATCCAGCACTAAATTGCTACTTAATGACATGCAATAAGCTTTTGAAAACCAGTTTCAATGACAATGTTAAATAATGAAATCCAAGCATGATGAAATACTCCTTACTTAAACAGATCTACAGTACATAGTAACAAAGGTGTCTTTGAAATTAATTCATCAAAAATAGAAAATGCTGTGTGT
>JAQQZR010000037.1:9912796-9950986 GCA_030068235.1 Notoglanidium macrostoma | reverse complement strand
GAGGAAACCCACGCATGCACGGGGAGAACATGCAAACTCCACACAGAAAGGCACTCTGTGTGACCCGGGGATCGAACCCAGGACCTTCTTGCTGCGAGGCGACAGTGCACCACTGCACCACCGTGCCGCCTGTGCCTGTTTCCAAGTAGCTTATATTCGATGGATTATCCACTCATCATTCAGGTTTGCCATCATGTCTAATTAAACCAGAACCATACTGGCCTCCCCAGTGACTAAGGCTGTGACAAAACCCACTGGCACCTTCATGCTCATTGCCACTGGTTCTGCATAGATTTCGCTCCTCAAATGTGTTTACCTAACACAACCAGAAACTTCCATGCATTAATGCATGACACCAGCACATATCTCACCTCTATCTAAGTAGCATGTGTTCAAGGGTCATTTCTCGTGATCCACAGCCATCCAAACACCTTCTCTGCCGCCTCTGTGGTGTTTCTGATGGCCTTCCTCTTCTGCATACCTGTGATGCGCAGGAGGTTGTAGGCCTTACAAAGGGACTGTGAAACCTCTGCAGCACACTTGTATAGGCTTGCAAGATGCTCTCCACCCCTGTCTGTGGCACTCTTCCTCCTAGGATTTGGCTCAATTTCATTGGCCTCCTCCATCCTCTCCAACCAGGTCAGTGTAAGCTTCAGTATGACCATCTGCTTTGATGTTTCTGAAAGAAGCACTATGTTTGGTCTCAGGATGGCCTCTGTGGTTTTTTTCTGGAGTTCAGAGCTGCTTCCCCAGGTCTTTTGGGGCTGTGGTGTCTATCCTGCTCTGACAAAGGCAATTGCCTTCCTTGCAGTTTGGAGGCACTCGCACTGCTCTCTGGCACCCTGACTGAATAAGGAACTTGATGCCACAACTCGGACCAGTAGCTCTTCCTATCTAACGCCTGTTCCCATCTTGTCCATGCACTTAGTTGATGCAACCCCACCATCTGGCTTGCACGCAGCTACTCAACCACAGCCCTCACCCTCTCTTGGACCTGTTGACACCTGTCCTTGCCCTGGGCTTGGTTCTAGCATGTTGTTGTAAAGCTGCCGATCCCTGGTTGGCCAGATGCCACTGTCCTCACCAGAACTCTCTGCCACAGACAAGACTTATCCTAGTCCACTGGATCCTTTGCCTTCCATTTCCTCCCAGTTCCCACTATGATGTTAGTCTGGGAGACTTTTGGGCCACTTGACTCCCTGTACTGCAATAACTTTCTGGCACGGGTGACCATAAACTTCTCAGGCTGGCTAGCCTCAGTTTGTTGTTGTTCCCATACAGAGCGATACTATTCATGCGTCATGGCAGGCCAAGCCATCTGCAGAGGTGAAGATTGTAGTCCTGACTTGTCCACTGCCATCAACCACGCCTCCAACTCTTGGTTTGTGGCCTTAATGGATGCAGCAACCTTCAGAGTGCTGTCAAAGTGCTTCTCAGTTACTGATGTTATCTTGGTGCCTCCCAGTGAAAAATATTTGCGCTTTTCTTCGGTGGAAATCACAATCTAGTATAGTTATTATATTTATTATTTAGTTATTTTACTTACTAGCTTGTTTGACTAGTAAATGAACAGAATGAGTTTAATCCAAAACTCAATAATTCAGAAACAAATAGTCCTAAATATTCTTAGACTTAACATATTCTTTTGTTAGTTATTTCAGGAATACAAAGTCAGTGGCTCCAGTAAAAGCAAATTACTGTATACACGGAAATAAGGAGCTTAGTTCAATAAAATATATAGTTAATTCAAAAAGATCATTAATAATTCTGTGCTAAGGGTGTTGGTGGAATTTATTTTACATTTAAAGCAGGCCCTGTCGTACAGCGCCATATCTTAGAGTAGAAGAGGTTGAACTCATTATCACTCAATCAATGCACTGGTGTTCAACAATACCAAAAAATGAAAAATGCTTAACCTTAGTATCTTGAAGTACACTTATACTTATACTTGTACACTTACACTTGTAGTATACTAAACATTACTAATTTGTAAAAAGGGACCAAAATCTCCTAATACAATTTAACATGCTTAATAAAAATCTACTATGAGCATATTGTGTACTGGATTAAAACATATAAATGAGGTGGTGGACAAGAAGATGCCTTGAACAACTCAAACCCAATATAACAGAGTTTGAAGCATAAAAATACACAAAAAACACACAAACACATCCCATGAATCACTACCTGGCTATCATGACTTCTGCAGCTGAACAAATTCACAGTAAAGATAAATTGGCTGTCATTCACTATCATGAAATAGATATCCATCAAATTAGGCAACAAACAAATGCCTTAACTGCAAAGTAAAACTTCAGTGATGCGAAACCAGTTGGTCCTCTTATTATAGTATGCCAGAATTTCTCATTCATCTTATGTTTTTTTTTTCTCATTTCTTATTCTCTCTCTCTCCTGTCATTGGCTGCAGTTCCCACCAATAACTGTGAAGTTGGAAATCTTTCATGCCTGAGATTGGGGCATAATCAATTTTACTGTGTTACCTGAGCTGGTGTATGACAGGCGTTTCTCCTGGCAATTCCAGCCTAACATCCCTGACACAGCGCTTACTGTGAATTGCTATTACAGGATTGTCAGGGCAACTCACAGCAGCTTAGGAATATCATATTATAGAGTATTTTTTCCTACGACTCAATAATTGTGGGTTTTTTTTGTATTTATTTATTAATTTCTTTTTCCGAAAATCCTATCTACAGCAGCTTTAACATGGATTTTATATAAGTGAATATTCTGTATATTTACTAATTAAGTTCATAATGGCATCATTACTAACACACCTAAAATAGAATGGGTTACTTAGCACCTAGTGTACTTGTAAGTACAATAATTAGTAATGCTAATATAATATAATATTTAATATAATGTCAGTCACATTTGTGTACTGATAAACTTCTTTCCAAGACTACATTAGTATAGGTCAACCACTGACCTGTAAAACCCACCCGATTCAACTAATTAGCTAATTAACAGACCTTCCTGGATTGAAGTGGGTGTGTTTGAGTAGGAAAAACTCTAAAATGTGTAGGATGAGGGCTACTCCACTTTCATTTCATACTCATTTTATTTATTTAGTCAGGACAGTGTTAGGACTAAGCTTAGTATTGCTGATTATTTTCTGATTTTATAGAAGGCTGGTGAACAACATCTATATGTATACATCTCAAATAATTCAGCATTGGTTTGTTGTTTAATAAAACTACTTGAATATTTGGCCAACAGATTTGGTTCCTCTTTGCTGTTATAATAACCTGCACTCTTTTAGGATGGATTTTGTTAGATTTTGGAGCGTGGCTATAGGGATTTGTGCTCATTTAGCCACATGAGCATTAGTGAGATCAGGCATTGATGTTGGGTGAGGAAGTCTGGAGGGCAGTCTGTATTTCAATTCATCCCGAAGGTGGACAGTGGGTTGAAGACAGGGCTCTGTGCAGGCCACTCAAGTTCTTTCACTTCAGCCTTGGCAGAGTCTTGGTCTTGATCTTCATTGGCCGTGCACAGGGGCATGCTGGAACATTTGGGCTAGGTCTCTTATGCTTCATTTGAGGCGAAGTTGCGCAATGTAATTCCTTGCTTACAACCAGTAAAAGCCACAGAAAATAGCCCCTTAGCCTGAAATTTCAACCCGTCAACTTGGGGTAGTTTTCTCAATTATCAGTTCCTTACCTGTTTAACATGGCCGCTCACACTGTAAACAATACAAAGTACCCGATCTCTAATTTTGAGTTAGTTAATAGCAATTTATATAAAGGCAGAGTACTTTGTTACATCTATAACACTGACCATACTAATCGCTGTTTTGACGAATGTTAGAGATACTACTACATTAGAGATATCACTAATGTTAACCGTCTAACCTGTTGCTAACGCTGCTCGTTATTATCTGCTGTTGTTGCTGTACTGCAATTTCCAAAATGTTATAGATATAGATTATATTTATAATAGTCACTCACATATGGATGTGGTGATCAGGTGTCTACGAACATTTGGCCGTAGTGTACATGTGTATGAGTGTCAAAATTCCATTTCTTTGTATCTCTGAAATGAGAACTAACCACATAAAATAATGCATGCAATTTCAGCAGCACAGACTGATTTATGAATGCTATTCCTTATATCAGATGTGTGACATTTGGGAAAAGACTCTGATTTGATTTCTTGACTGCCATCAGTTCAGACTGTGCCCTGTAAATTGTGTAATAAGTAAATATTCTGCATTCAAGAATAAACAGTTGATGATGAAAGATCCACATTCTGAATGTTAAAATACAGGCCATTCATCTTGCTGTAATGTGATTTTCACAATTTCATGCTGAGGTCATTAGATATTGTAATATTTCTTTAACTCTCATTTAGCTTTTCCCCTGAATCCTGAGGTTACAAATTGTGGAGAGTTTGTTTATGTTAGTAATGTATTGACATTTCACCAGTCTATTTGTATGAATGTGCACATTTTCTCTACCTCAAGGCTATCAATGTGAACTAAGGAAGACATAATAAGACAAAAATCAGACATCTACTAAGGTGTTCAGATATATGCTGGCTTACATAGTTGATTTTTGTACTTAATTAGTTTCCCACTAAGTGGCAGTAGAGATACAGCAAAAATATTAATCAAATATTTGAAAGGTCTCCTCCAGGATGTTTTACCAGTTTTTTCCCAGGGTTCCTGGGATAGGCTCCATATCTCCTGCAACCCTGACCAGGATAAAATGGTGGCATTTATTGAATGAATAAATCAATAAATGTTTGAAGTGAATAATATTTCAGTATGTACTTCTAAATTTTGTTTTGTACCAAATACAAGTGTCAGGACTTCTAACTGACATTTTACATTATAGTAACACCATGTTGTTTATTTTTTATTACATATGTTTAACTTCAACAGTGATTACATTGTGTTGCTCTTTTTGTGTATGATCAATATTTTCTGGTCGACAGCTTTTCACTCTCAGTTACTGTAAAGTAAGAAGACCATTTCAAATGCAATCCACAGGAAATTGCCATGAAAATCAAATCCAAATGTATAAACATTATATTATTCAAATGATCCCTTGGTCTATAAGTGCAAATGCATTTGCTGCATATCAATAATACACTGTTTTGTACCTGATAGTATTTAGTTCTTGTGATCCATTGGGTTTTTTTTTTGTCCTCGTCTTTTATCCTTTGGTAAAGAACTGGAAAATTTGTTAAATAATTTCAAAGGTCTAAAATACGTTGCCTCAGAGCAAATATACAGTGACTGTTATTGGAAGATTGACGGTTGGCCATATTTGCATTTTCAAATATGAATACTTTGATTCTAGTTCTAAATGTCTACCTTTAGATAAGCTTAAGCCTGATAAACTTAATATATCAAATGTTGAAGTGGAAGAACTCGAGTGGCCTTCACAGTGTCCTGACTTCAACCCCACTGAACAACTTTAGGATGAATTGGAAAGCAGACTGCACCCTAGGCCTCCTCATTCAACATTAGTGCCTGACCTCACTTATACTCTTGTTGTTGAATGAGTAAAAATTCCTACAGCCATACACCAAAATCTAGTGGACAGCCTTCCCAGCAGAATGGAGGTTATTATAACAGCAGAGAGGGACTACATCTCGAATGGGATGTTCAACAATTACATATGGGTGTGATGGTCAGGTTTCTACAATCTTTCGGCCATACATCTATTATAACTGTGCAAGATGTCATACACTGCCTTCTTCAAATCAAGTCTGGATTATAAAGGTGCTTTTACTTTATGTGAATTCTTCTCTAGGAACCTTAGAGAAGGAATCTTGGGGATGCAAACTGCACTCAACTCAAAACTTTGACTTGCATTACCTCTTTTATCTTCCTTCCATACCCCCTTATTAGTCAAGTCTAAAGGATTTAGATATTATTTTTTATATTTAAGGCATCTTTTTATTTTCTTGGTTTTCCTCAGGAAGGCAGATTTTTATTTGTCGTATATGAACGGGTACTTAGGGGCTTTCATTTGTGGACAATTGGCCTCTAATACAGTCTGTTTTATGCCCCATTGATATCTTTGACAATGCAATATCGTGTAGGTCAATAAATTGCCTGTATACTGTTTATTCCATTTATTTTGGTATTTATCACTAACACTGAGAGCCAGTAGGGTAACAATTGCTCAACATTCCAACTGTAGATATGTAAAACTGCACGTGACACTTTAAATGGCCCAATCAGATCCCCAGGGATTTTGTGACCACTTTTCTCAGTGTGAGTTTAAAGTGCTGACTTCAGTCGTCAGCTAGAACTTTGTTTGGTCCTGATACTTCATATAAAAAGAAGATATAATTAATTTAATAACGTAAAAAAAGTTCACTTTCCTATTTGGAAAAATTCAGTGAGAAATTTGAACATCTCATCGTATTCTCCAGGATGTGCTGAAAAAACCACGATATATAACACTTGTATATTACCCATTTCTTAAGGCTTCATTTACTAGGCTAATTGAAGACATGCAATGAAGCCAACAAATAGAAAATTGTCACATTTCACTGAAGAGTTAATTTTGATTACAACTGGCAAGACCACTTCCATTTATGGCTGGGAGTCAAGAGAGCCAAATTGGCCATGCTCTCTGCATGGGAGGGATGACATCACGCACTCCCCTGTCAATCAGAGTGATACAAGCCAACTGTGAGCACCTGTAAGCTCATGTGTGAGGAAGAGGGTAGATAGTGCCTTCCTTAGAGTGTATTATACATGAGCAGCAGTTTGAAAAGATGTTGAGGCTGGCTTCATGTGTATCAGAAGAAGCATGGGTTTGCCTCGCCCTCACTGGTTGATAGCTAGCATATGATAAGTGAGAGTTACAGCAGCTAGTGGGTAGCAACTGGCATGAAAAAATTGGGGAGAGAAACAAATAACAAAAATAAAAATTCAAATTGTTATTCAGAGGTGGGAGAAAACTAGAGAACCTAAAGGAAACCCCTTGTGAATGTAAGGAAACTATGTTAAACTGCACAGACAAAAACCTGTGGAACCTGCTGCAGTGTGGACAATTTTAATGTTATCATTTATTCAAATCCATTTATACAAATCATATTTTTGTATGTGTGAGAATTTCCAAAATTATTAATATATAAAGCATGACCTTTACCAGACCTTCACTAAAAGCATTTCACTTACCATTTTGTTCTCATAGTACAAATGTAATTTAAGTGTTCACAGTGGAAAATAATTGTGCCAAATTGAAAGTAATGTTAATTTCCGGCAGCAAAAACCAAATGTTCAAGCACATAAAAGCTTGTGTTGACCTTTTAAGTTAAAGATGGTCAAATATCAAATCATATGTTGTTTTTCTACTTTCAGGATGGTGCTAAACTGAAATATTATAAAGAATCAAAGAGGTCCTTGACACAAATAACTATTGTTAACACGAATCTTCTGCCTCATTAAAACTCTTCATCCTTGTCGATGGATTCTGCTGGGTAGCAGTCACTGAGCTGAGTCTCCAAAGAGTAGCTCCTCTGCTCTGATGATAGCATCACCTTGAATTTAGGCCATGAATTATGGACTCAAGGTTTTGCGAAGGGCAGTCTTAGCCAGTTTGTGACGTGACTGCACATTTATAATGTGCTGTCAGCAAAATGGTAAATTTGTATGTGAAATATTCCAGTAGAAAGTGAAGCAGAGGAATGAACAGTTCATTGTCCCAAGCCAGGATGTAAGAAGGACAATATGTGATTGGCTGTGGTCACCTGACGGTTAGAGTTTTACACAAAAGCACTTCTAAAGACGGACACAGTCATGACAGAACAACTGAGTGCCAGTATAAGTCGATTTAGTGTGGGGACATGCTTTCAGGTGATCTCATTCTTAAGACAGACATTTCTGGCAGTCTTTGTATTTGACCTCTCAACTGCAGAAACTAGTACAGAAACGTAATGTCTGAGTTTTGGAGTTCATTTAAACGAAGCAAAAACTGCTTTTTCACAAATGGAAGAGCTTGGCTTCAATTATCATGTGATAGCAGCTCCCTAATTTATTATACACGATTAAATAAAAGAGTTAGGTGTATTGCTTTGTCATCATAATGCACAAAGCGTTAAGGTCAGTCCCATTATAGAACAACTCTGGTTTTAATGTGAACTGTAAGATTGTGATCTGTGGAAAGCATTCAGTGAAGTGGAAACCATTTCAAGAGCAAATAAAACAAGAAAAGTGTCAACAGTGGCCCTTGATTTGCATTCAAATATGGAATACATAAAAAATGGATTTTTAAAAAATCTTCCAAAAGACTTAATACAATGGAATGTATTTATTGGCCACTCTGCATTATATTATTCATTTTGTGACTTTTAAAAAATGCTACAATCATCAGTGAAGTAACTTCTAGATAAATTTCTCTTGAAGTTGCTGTGTTATCATGTTAACATCAGGTCTTTTAAGCTCTGAAATATCCTTCCTTGTTAATTTGCATATGAAAGAAGCAAAATTGAGGAAAATGTAACATCTATGATTGCAGTGATGTTGAAATATCAAATATGACATTCTAAAAGTAATTATTTAAAACATATGTATAAAGGTTGGCTAGACTACTCATGATTTCAATCATAAGCTACAGAGTAATTCATCAATTTCCTGTTAGACTGCATAATTTTTTATGATTAATCACTGTTCATTAGATATGCCTATTATGTAATCATGTCAATATGCAATTAATTTAGATTCAATTTCTTTATGGATAATGACCTTATATTTAGAAAACTAACCCATAATTTATTATAGTGAGATGATAAAAATGTTCATTTTTATGACCTTCTTAAAGCAGTAAATTATCTCATGCTATTCGAGTAATCACTGACTGATATTACCACATTTATTCATAAGTAGGCAGTGTGTGAAGAAAGACACTAAAATTTAAAATTAAAACCTATAATTACTGAGATATGAAAATGTTACCTATTATGTGTATATTTTTACATAAATGGGGAGATTATGTTCTTGCCTATTTCTTAAGACGTACTGTAACTCATGTGGGGCTTATTCTCAATTGATTAATTTTATTTAAGTGAAAAATTCTTCTTCTGAGAAAAAATTCCTAATTACTTATTCATACTTATTTTCTATTTGTGTACCATTATACCTATTGTAACTACACTATTTATTTTATTATTATTCAAAATATGCACTCAAAATAATGTTCATAGGTAAATAGATGACAAAGACAAATGATAACTATAAAATAGAGAAAATAGGATGATATTATGGTAATTATATGATAACAAACGTAAAAACTTTGCAAGTTCATCAAAGTCTCTGCTTGGAAATTCATAGGCCTATTATTACTGCTACAGACAATGTAATCGTGTCACCAGATGCTGCATTTTTATTTTTCCAGCTTGTGTTAAGTTTACAGGTGCCTTTACCCCATGGAAGGCAATGCACAAACAATTGCTATATTTAACCACTGGCTTCGGCTGGAAAGTTGTTTCAACTCGACACCCACAACCTTGACAGAAGAATTGAGGCAGAAATAATGGATTCCAGGGGGAAACAAATGGTGGTTGTCCCATAAATTGGTGTCTGGAAAGCCACAAAACAATGGCTATGCTGTGTATCAGCTCATTTAGACTCTCTGGTTTGGTTTATTACTACGTCATCACTGGTGATGATTGTCTTTATTGTCATATTGCATTCCCACGCGTAAAGTACAACAAAATTCTTTGTTCTTATATCCTAGCTGAAGGTTAGCTATGGTATGGCATCCCTGGAGCAAGTGAGGAATATAACTCTTGCTCCTCTAGTGAATGAAATACATTTAACTGTACTCAAAATATATACATGTTTGTCTAAGTATGCTGAAAACAATAAGAGGAATGTGTATTTAATAGAAAATCACACAAAAGTCTTAAACAAGATAAAATCTATAAATAATTTATTTGTGATATTGAACTTTAATATTGACCTATATAAATAACTGCATGGCTGATTGACTGAAAATGGAATTACTGTACTGTGCATTTTCCCACCATTATTGCTTGCCACAAAAATGATAAATAAATACTAAATGCCAATTTGACTGAAAGAAAAAAGGGTGATCTCTGACTTTTGCACAGTTCTCTACCTATTTTACACTATATCTTCTCAAGCATATAACTTCAGCTGAGCACTCAGAGGTCCAGGCTGATTTGTAAGTTTTCTGTTCATCAGCAGTTGTTACTCATCCCAGTTGCTATGATACCTCTAAATTAGTTCTGGTGCAACCACTTGCAACCAGATAATTAGTAGAATGGAGTCATGTAATTAGTACAATGTAGTCCACCTGTGTGCAATTAAATCATCATGTGATCTCAGTATAAATATGCCTGTTCCTGGAAGGTCTTAGAGTTTGTTAGAGAATATCTTGTGAAGACATTCATGAAAACCAAAGAGCTAGCAAAACAAGTCCAGGACAAAGTTCTGTAAACTTTGTACAGAGAAGGCCATCCATCAAAAGTTAATGAGCAGGTCAGGAGGGCATTAGTGAGGCCATAGATAATTCTGTAGGAGCTGGAGAAAGCGGAGTTCAGATGGGAGAGGCGGGTTGTTTACAGGACTATAACCCAGACATGCCACAAATGGAGTAGTGTTGAGAAGAGAAAAAGAGTTGTAGGACCTAGCTCAAAGGCATGTTGGAGACTCAGCAAACATGTGGAAATCTCTGGTCTGATGAGAATAAAACTGAACGTTTCGCCTTGGCTTTGTTCGGCAGAAACCCAACACCAGGTCATAACCATGAGAACACCATCACCAAAGTGAAGTATAGTAGTGGTAGAATCTTGTAATGGTGTTTTTAGTAGAGATTAATAGAGATTGGGAAACTGGTCAAGGTTGAAAGCAAGATGGATGGCGCTAAATAGAAGGCAATCCAAGAAGAAAAGCAGTATTCTAGTATCTGCAATAGATTTTAGATTCACCTTCCAACATGACAACAACCCTAATCACATTGCCAAAGCTGCACTGGAGTGGTTTAAATCCAAACACCTGACTCTGGTAGAATAGCCCAGTCAAATGCCCACTCAATCAGAATGAGCTTGAGATCTGTGGCATGACTTGCTGTTTACCAACAGCTTTCATCCAACCTGACAGAGCCTGAGCACTGTTGATAACAATAATGGGCAAAATGTTCAGGATCCAGATGTGCAAAGCTGATAGAGACATACACTAGAAGAGTTGTAGCTGTAATTGCATAAATATTGTTCTACCTAGAATTATGCCAGGGGCACAATAAATTGTGCCACAATACATATCTGTACTTTTTGTTAAATAACCAATGTGTCACAATAAAACATAATTTGCACCTTCAAACGGTATCAAATGGTAAAACTCTCAGTTAAGTCCATTTCAATTTCAGGATGTAAGACTATAAAATGTGTTCAAGGGGGTTAATATTTATGCAAGGCCTGCACCAATTCTTAATAGGTCTTAAGAGGACATTATTTAAGGGAATGATGGCTTTGTAAATGAATATGTATGCATGCAGAGTGAAAACCCTGAGAGTGCAACAAAGCCTTTAGCCTGACAGCTGATATCTAACTAACCGAAAGCCTCCAGCTTCAGTGGCAGGAGAAAGAAGTATGAGAAGGAAACAGAAAGAGATGTTTAAAGGTGTTATGGGTGTGGGTTCTAGTAGAAAAATAATCCAGCACAGCAAAAAATGTATGCATTGAAGAACAGGACTGGGATTTTTTTTTCTGTTTCTATAGCTGCAAAAATGTCAAAAGGGAATAGAAATTCATATAAGTGCATGCCTTGACATGTATGTATAATCCCTGTATGATGTGATGATGTAATCAAAATGTACTTATATGTAGTACTTGAACAGGGTTAAAGGTTCAGGTCAACCTTTGTTCCAAAGCATCATGTTTACAGTATCCCATCATGTATCACAGTATCACATCTCCCATCATGTTTACAGTATGACAGGATCCATCCCACTTCAGGCAGCGTCCAGATCAATAAAAACAGTTACAGCTGCTAAAAGAACCTTGGACCTCCAGGATGCCACATCACATGGCCTCAATCAATAACCTGGAATGTATAATTTTCCACTGAGTCCATGACTGTGTTTGTCAATAATGGGAAAGGTACTGCTATTGAGTGATGCGTGGTTTTATGCATGGTTTTTCCCCTATTTAATATGATGAGGCAAGAGCACACTGTAACCATGCTGGGTTAACATTAAACTGTGTACAAAATAGTCAAATTAATATGACATTAATGCAGAACACAAATTAATCCATTAATTGGAGAATCTTTAGCAGAGACACACTTTGAATTCCACTGATGCTTGGAATAGGTAGGAGTTTAGGCTAAATTGTGTTTAGCCTACTTAAATTAGGCTTATTGCGAAAATCTTTAGTTTTATGAGATTTACTTGAACCTTAATGTGTAACAGTAAAAAAGCCACTGACAATTTTGTATGACTAAATGACAAAAAAACAACCAAACAATAACTCAATTAAGCAATATTTTAGTCCATACAGCCATTTGAATGCAGAAAATGCAACTGTATACCATATTTTAAGCTCAAACATCTGCTTTTAATGTTAAAAATAAGATTTCCTGTGAGACCTAGCATTTTCTTTCATTCATCTGCAGTATCTCTCAGGGTGGATCCGGAGCCAATTGGGCACATGGCAGCAGAATTCACCTTGGATTGGACCTGGCTATCACAAGGGACCATTCACATACAAATTCACACACATATTCACAGCTATGGGCAAGTTAGCATAGCCAATACACCTACCTGCACGTTTTATGACAGTGGTAGGAAACTGGAGAAAACCCACACGGATATGAGGAGAACATTCAAAGAAATTCTGCACATACATTAACCTGAGCTTAGGATCAAATTGAGAATCCTGGACATTACCTGTTGCGCAAGTATGTTACCCTGAATCTGTTGTTTTTGGAGTTTTTTTTGCTGTAATTTGGGTGACAGTAATTGGAAAAAAGATGCTTTTTTGAAATTCAAGAGTCAAGAGTCTTGGGAGGTATTAGGCATATTCTGGTTTGTAGGCCACATACTTAAAAAACTTAAAACAATTTACGCTGACTCTCATGAGATGAACATTTGGGATGAAAGTTGAATTTACTTAGACTACTTACTTAGCCTGCACTCTGAAAGCTTGATAAGGAAGCAATTTCTGCATTTTTTGTTGATTTGAATAATTTATGAGTTTTTATTTCAGTCTACCCATTTGAAGGTAATCAAAGCAGACTGTAATTAATTCCTGAAGAAGACCTTTCAACATTGCTCCAGGGCTCTTAGCTGGAATTTGCATTTGTAATGGTTTCCACAAACCTCAACTTTACTTGTAGCTTTTCAGTTGGTCTCTACAAATGTTTAAGTGCAAAATATATTTCTTCCCAATTAACACATATGCCGCTTTACTTCTATTTTGTTTCTATGGGTTATGCCTAAGAAAAAGTTTTATACCCTTGGAAAAGATCAAATAAAAACATCACATAAAAGCATAAAAATGTCCTGTTTCTTTTAATGCTCACACATATATAGGCCAGCTTGTGTGTTTGGATGTCAGTTACAATATTTAATCTACTATACTGACAACACGCCACATGATTTAAAATCAAATTGAATTAGTATTACCTTAAGTTATTACTTTTCAACATGGTTATCCATCAAATACTGTTTAATTACTGCTAAAGCAAACACTTGGTGGGCTGGCTGTAGGCAACGTGCCTGGAATAGTTATCACAGGATGGTCTGTGTGTAAGAGCACAGGGAGTTACTGAGTGCCGTGACTGACACACGCATTTTATGGATGAGTTCCCCGAGGCTCGCTGGGAATATCTGTCTAACTGCAGCTGCTTGAGGATTGAATTAGCCTTTTGATCCACTAATCAATTTGGAAAGGGGTAAAATTAACAGTGGAGTTCCTTACTTATCACCAAGAAGGAAATAAATCACATTGGGCCGTTGGCAAAGTGGAACAAAAATGTCTTAGTTCGATTTGTTCCCTTAGGTCTACAGGCTGATACATAAAAACATCTTCTTGTTAGTCTTCATGAATCATGATGCTCAATTTTAATGTATTAATAATGAGGATTTTTTTCAATGAGGGATAAATGATGTCATTTTCTTATCATTGTAAGTAAACATCCATATTTATTCATCACTACCAAAAGCATTTTCTGTCATTATAAAAGGTCATCTTTACCCCATATGACTCATTACAGGACAGAGCTAAAGCATTTCAGATGAGCCGAGCACTCGTAGACAAAGTGTGTGAGTCAGTAATGATGACATAAAGCCTTGAGAGAAACCGAGGTGATTAATGGGGAGTGAATAAGAGTCAAAGCCACATTAGACACTGCACTGACCAGGAAACTGGGCCACACTCAAGACTTGAGATCCTGAAAAAGGCAGCAATTCAGAAGATGCAGCTAAATGAAACTTTGTACTTTTCCTGAGTGTGACACACACACACACACACACACACACACACACACGTGTGCACACATACACTACACAAAAAAACCCCAGAATCATCAGTCTTTGATTTGAGTTTATGCATCTATTAAGAATAGTGATAAACACCGGTAGCGCCAAGAGGATGAACAATTTTGCTTTGTACATAACATGTTTTATTCATTAAGAGCAAATGAGTAATTCTGAACTCATATAGTTAAAATTTTATTTAAATTTTAATCACACCACAGGTACAATTAATCCTTATCTGATTTTCAGGTCAAATTGATGAATATTTATTTATTTGCAGAAAATTGCCTTGACCTCTGATGACCTCTTATTTTATTTCATTAGTCTAAATAGCAGAGGCTTATTTGACTCTCCAAGTCATTACCTCTCAAGCCCTGACTTCTATTGATTTATTAGCACAGAGGAAAGTCAATGATGCCATTAGGTAGATAAACAAATGCAAAGCTGATTGAGATTACATAAAGCTTTTTAACTATATAGTGAGCACATTTTAAATTACACATTATATATGATAGTTAGTTATCTAATAATGAAAAGAATTAAATGAATGAAATAAAATAATTAAATTGAATAAAATAATTAAATTATTAAATTATATATTATAATAATAACAAAGTTTATGAAGCCTATATCTTTTGGATGTCTTCAGTACTGGCACATCAAATAAATAATTTTTTTTTTAAAATAAGGAAATGTGATTTACAGAAACCTTCACAGTCCTGTGTGTCTAAGGTCTGCTAATTAACATTCCGCTCAATGAGTTTTCTGTTTTTTTCCAAGTAAATGCTTGAGATCAAATAATCACTTTTGTGTTTTTATCAGAGTGCAAGCAGAATTTTTAATAAGCACATAAGCTTATTTGCAATCAGCAAATAAGCTTTCGTCATATTTGGAGCATGATAATGAATTTAATGAGGATTGCATCAGAGTAATATCCGAGAAAATGTAATAGGAGCACCAACACGAGCCATGGTATAGCTAGTGTGATGAACTGAAAACCAAAAAAACCTGTTTTTGGCTGACTTTGACTCTCATTTTCTTCTGACTGGAGGAAATCTGCCTTCTTCTGCCAGTAAGTTCAGACAGCCTTAGTTATTTGTTTATTTATTTTTTAATCTAAAAATCGGTCTGTTACTTTTAGTTAAAGGACATAAACAACAGTTCTGTAACATTTACCTTTTTTTTATTTTCAAAATTAATATTTGGAAAAGCAAAAATGTACTTTTTCTTCCAACATGAATGCAGAAGACAAAATAAACAAGACAAAATCAGTAAGAAGAATTTAGGATGTCTGAGTTTTACAAAGTATTTTAAGTGATAATTAGTCAAATTTCATAATTTCATGTAGCACTCCTTATCATTTCCATCTATAAGCTATGGATGAAGTGAGTTCCACAGAGGATTCTGCAGTCAGACCTTTATGCTCTATTGAGTATTAAAATCAACTATAAAATATAAGAAGTATGAAGGCTGTACTTTTTCTGATGGATAACTATTGATCTGGAATTTGTGATGCAGAGCAATTACTTGTCGAAGGATCTAAAGGGTTGTGTCTAATCAATACTGATGTGCACCAGATATTTACAACATCATTTTCTGACATTACAAAATGTAAAGAATGAGGTGTCAATGCCCAAAGATTGATGGTAAATTGTGAAAACCAAGCGACAGCAACCAACAAGTAACACTTTTCCAATTGTTTTCAGTACAGAGCAAGTATGAAAGTGAAGATAACACTGAATATGATAAGACTGAATTGGCTTAGATAAAACTGTGTATAGCTGTGGTAAATTGTCAAACAAGATGTTCTGGGCAGTCCCATTTGCCATTGAAGGCATGTTTTGCATGTTTCGTGCTCATTTGCTTTCTCTACCTTTCAATTCTGCCAGCCAGTTCTAAACAATTACCTGCATCATATGTTCTTAGGAGACTTTTTTTTTTGTTCATGGTAAAATAAAATAAATAATCAGAAATATTCCCAGGCTACTATTTATTGAAGGCATTATTTATCCTAACAAACATGCCTTTATATGAATTTTCAGAGCCTGGTCTTATAAATTGGGTTTGCTCAGACAGGCGAATGAAATTCAACAATGCATAACACCCTGACCACCTTCTGCTGCTGGTCTCCTCTTCTGTCCCTCCTCATTGTGCTCATTCTTTGCTCACGTCCTCTCCAAATGTCATGATTCATTGCGCCATTAAAAGAGATGAGTGGAGGAGCTGATGAGGGCATGGATGCATGGTGATAGAGAGACATAGAGAGCCTCTCTTCTTCTTCCCTACCACACTGCTCCCTTGTTTATGCCCCAACGCTCATTAGTGCCTTGGTCTGACAGCATCTCCTGCTGCAGAGCCACCATTTTCTCCAAGTTTTTCTCACAATCCATAGCAAATTCAGTACTTTCCCAGGAGTGATCTAGGGCTTTGCACTGTATGAAACCTTTATTATTGCACAGCCACTGCAGATGACATTCACAACAGAACCTGTGACATGTCACAGGTCCCGTGCCCTCAACAATCACACCACAAAAACAAACTAAACCCTTATGAAGAGAAATCATTTCTCAAGAAATGTCAGAGTTGCCATGGCAATATTGGTTTTCATATAATTGTGTTGTTTGCACCACACAAATAAATGTTACCACTGAAAGTGATCCATTGATCTTCAGGTTTGTGTCAGCCAGAGTCATGCTGAATTAAAAAAGGCAAGTTGCCAGCTGTCTTCATTGAACTGAAACTCAAATATTTAAAAAGAATATAAAAACTACTCTTGCAGGAAATTCACACTGGCTTCACATGAGAAGAATCATGATTCACATCTGAATTTTACAAATGGGGTTTTTAGACACTTCACACATGTTAAACATCTCACAGTTTTCACATGTGATTTTTTCCAATGATCCATTTATTTTCAAGGGTGATTTTTTTCTAATGTGAGCACAGGTTATTGTCATGATATTGAAAAGCACCTTCACATGTTTCTCGCATGATGACATATGTACATAGTTATATGAAAAACATGATCAGGTGAAATACATGCGATTTTTGTGTAAATATATTTTAAAAGATAATCTTTCAGAAGATAGGAGATATTTGAATATGTATCTCATCTAAGCATCATTGGTGCAAACATCACGGTCAAACAAAAATATATTAAATCTCCGAAATGAGTACCAGCTGAAAAACAAACAACAAACATACAACATTGAAGACAGCTGGTGTTGTGGCTGCATTTGTTATTTAACCTGAATATAAAACATTAACAGTAAAAAAGCTTGTGCTAAAGTTCTATAAAAGTGTTTTATAGTAAACTTATTTATGCTTCAATCCCATCAGGTGTGAATCCCATTCACACTTATGCCAGATGACCTAATCTGCATGTCTTTGGACTGTGGGAGGAAACCTACATAGAGCCAAAGGGAATAATTTATTTTCAAATTGCCTGCTCAAGGTAGTCAGTTTTGCTCAGTATATCAAAATACAAATACCTGCTAATAAACATAATACACAGTTCTCTGATAACCAACCATATACTGACCTCCTTCTTTTTACGTATACGTGTGGTCATGACCACACAGATAAGGTGTAGGAAAATGTTCCTGCTGCAGTATTTCCTTTATGATATTTGGAATATAGCCTCATAGCCTATTCAACAGTTGTCCTAATTATACAACACTGGTTACTCAGCAAAATGACATACTCCGTTTACTGGTACATCTGGAGACTCTCTCACCGCTTTAATAAACAGCAGAGTAAAACATAATGACTTGAGCTGAGCTATCAGTTTAGTTAATGTCTGGTATTGCTCTTTCATTACCACTTTAAACACTATATTTGTGTCTAAATCAGGCAATCAATTGTTGGTCAATAGTGTAAAATGTAAGGTTGAATAAAAAAAGTTTTTTGAAAGAAAGCCACTATTATTCAAAACAACTTAAAGTTGATACAACTGAGCAGTTAAGGGCCTGCTCTATAATACAGCCTGGCAACTTTGCAGCAATGGGACATGAAAAACCTTCTTGTTTATAGCACAAAGCCTTAAGCAATGAGCCACATCTTCATTCAGTGAATTTGCTGATTCACCTCTACCATCAAATTAACTGGCACTGAAAGTTTAATTTCAGTGTTTTACTAAAGCAAAGTTTTGCAAAGTGCAAAAATGATCCAGCAATTTGCAGTTGTCAAAATAAAATGTTAGGAATCCCACTTTGTATTGTGTTTTCTGGTACTTTACTGTAAAACAAATGCACTGCTAATTGCCCAATTGTTTACAGTACAATCCTGTAAAACAGGAAAAGAACATTATAAATAAATAAATAAATAAATAAATAAATACACACCAATTTCACAGTGTATCGCTTCATTTTCCTCTCTACCTGTAGCATTGTGCAAACAAAATACATGAACTGATGGATGAAAAGACACCGGTGTGACTGACTCACAGTGAGTCAGAGTCACTCTCAGGGAAAGATAGTCCATGCATCCATTCATTATCTATACCGCTTTGTCCGTCTGGGTCGCGGGGGAAGCTGGAGCCAATCTCAGCAGACTTCTGGTGAGAGGCGGGGTACACCCTGGGCAGGTCGCCAGTCCACCACAGGGCCAACACAGACAAACAGCCACACGCGCGCATTCACACCTATGGCCAGATGACCTAATCTGAATGTCTTTGGACTGTGGGAGGAAACCTACGCATGCACGGGGAGAACATTCAAACTCCACACAGAAAGGCACCCTGGGTGACCCTGTGAGGCGACAGTGCTAACCACTGCATCGCCGTGCCGCCGCGAAAGATAGTCTCTCTTCAAGTCTTTTTTAAATTTCCAGCATACAGACACATAACGAAATCCTTAGGATAGACAGTCCAAAATATTTCTTTCTTCATGACTTTGAGTGGGAGAAAGCAGGAGGGGAAAGCAGGAAATCACATTTCTTTCTAGGAATTCCCACTCCATGTTGCCATTCACAAGAGAAAGTAAAGGGCGACAGCAGTGACAACATCAGCCATTAGAGGAATCACAAACAAAAAATCATGGCAAATCACTTGATAATAAGGGTTTGCAGCACAACTATGTTTTTTAGGATGGCAGAGACCAGTATGATTTGGTGATTACTCTGCCGTAGTACAACTCAACAAATTATCAGTACTTGTAGGTGTGTTTCAAGTAGATAAATCAGATAACAGCCACTATCCACTATCCACATTAACTATTAAAATTGGACTACAAAAGGGGTTAAAGAGTGAAGTGCCCTACTTCAGATTCACAAATAAAGTTGCAGATAAAAGCACAAAAGTCAAAGCTATGTTAGAGAAGTGGTTGGCATAGCCACACTTACAGGGTATCATAGCAACCATGTGAAAGAAAGGTCAGAAGCATCAGGGTGCCTCAACCTGCTGCTCAGGAAATCAGAGGCCATAGACAGACCGCAGGATTGAGAGGAAAATCTCCACATTTCAGCCTCTGGTGTTGCAGTCAAGACCTTGTTATCTCAGTTCACTCTGAAATAAAAATGTTTCTATCCTGCACGTGAGTTGGGAAGATCATTAGGGAGTCAGACTTTCTCTAAAGGTCACTGCACATTCTGTCAATTAGAACATTTGAGTGAAAGAAAAGAATTATTCAGAGGTCTTATTAATTATGTGTTTAGCATTTCTGGTCAATCGAATGTAGTAATTTTATAGATATCTATTTTTGATGTTAAAAAAGTGCCTTTATAAAGTTTCCAGCAAAAATGAAAAATGCCATAGTTTCTAAGAAATGAACTTATTTTACATTAACTTACCTATAAGATATTTTAAGTAATTGTGAAAAGATTAACAGGTCCAAAAGGCCAGTTGTACTGAGATAAATTAGATGAACCAGAACTTGAACTTTATACCTAAAAGCATGAAAAAGCATAAATTGATGTTATTGAAAATGGAAACTATGAATTTAAGACATATTTGTTCCGAATCCACAGATTTGAAATTCAGGTCTTAAAATAGGTCTGGATCAAATCAAATTCAATCCTGGATAACTCATATTTGAGGTAAAATGTTAATGTTGTGAGAGGAAAACAGTGTCTCTGAGATGTACTGGACAATAAGGAAACATATTTTAGTACATTTCTAAACATTTTTTGCTTTTCAAAGCCTGTGCTGTATAACCTACTTAGATGGTTATTTAGCAAGATACAATTTCAATTGTGATTATGAGGTTGAGAACCACCATGCCTGCATTAGCTGTTATTTATAAATAATCTTTAAGTCAGTTTTACACTGCCTGCCCAAAAAAAAGTCACACACTCTAATATTTCATTGGACTGCATTTAGCATTGATTATGGCACACTTTCACTGTGGCATCGTTTCGATGAGCTTCTGCAATGTCAAAACATTTATTTCCGACCAGAGTTGCATTAATTTTTTGCCAAGATCTTGTAGAGATGATGGGACAGTCGGAGCGCTGTGCAAGTTCTTCTCCAGCACATCCCAAAGATTCTCAATGGGGTTAAGTTCTGGATTCTGATTTGGCCAATCCATGTGTGAAAATGATGTCTCATGCTCCCTGAACCACTCTTTCACAATTTGAGCTCGATGAATCCTGGCATTGTCATCTAGGAATATGCCCGTACCATCATGGAAGAAGAAATTCACTGATGGAATAACCTGGGCATTCAGTATATTCAGGTAGTCAGCTGACCTCATTCTTTGGGCACATATAACTTTGCTGAACCTCGACCTGACCAACTGCAGCAACCCCAGATCACAGCACTGCCCCCACAGGCTTGTACGGTAGGCACTAGGCATGATAGCTGCATCACTTCATGCACCTCTCTTCTTACCCTGATGCGCCCATCACTCTGGAACAGGGGAAATCTGGACTCATCAGACCACATGACCTTCTTCTATTGCTCCAGAGTCCAATCTTTATGCTCCCTAGCAAATTGAATTTTCATTAGCCTCACTGATCAGTGGTTTTCTTAAGGCTACACAGCTGTTTAGTCCCAATCCCTTGAGTTCCCTTCACTTTGTGCATGTGGAATTGCTCTTACTGTCACTGTTGAACATAGTCGTGAGTTGAACTGTCGATTTTGTATGAGTTGATTTCACCAAAGGTTTCAGTGATTGCCGATCACAATCATTCAAGATTTTTTTCCGACCACATTTCTTCCGCGAAGATGATGATTCCCCACTATCCTTCCAGTTTTTAATAATGTGTTGGACAGTTCTTAACCCAATTTTAGTAGTTTCAGCAATCTCCTTAGATGTTTTCTTTGATGGATGCATGCCAATAATTTGACCCTTCTGAAACAGATTAACATCATTTTCCACGACCACAGAATGTGTCTTCCGATATGGTTGTTTAAGAAATGAGAAGCTACTCACTGCATCAGTTAGGGTTAAATAACTTGTTACCAGCTAAAACATAATCATCCATGCAGTAATTATCCAATGGGAGGCTCTCACCTATTTGCTTTGTTAAATCTAGGTAGTGACCTTTTTTTTGGACAGGCAGTGTATAATTGACATTGATTTTATCTTATGCTCATGTTCTATTAGTAGTTATAGCAAAATGATAGCTATCCTGCACACCATTATAATCAGGGTCACTGTCAATGATGACACATGTTTTTTACCTTCTCATAAAGACACATTCACCATGGCACATAACTCTTTCAATAATAAAGACATTGCCAGGATGCATAAAAGAGAATGACAGCAATAATTACAGTTATGTTGTGTTATCCATGCACAGGGCCAGACTTGTCAGGCAGGGAAAATACATGCTCTTACCCCCTCTATAAAATTGTGTTCCAGTGACAACTAAAATTAGCATGTGATACTGACACCAAAATAAATGATTGATTATGATAATCACTGCACTGTGACCATGCATGTCTTTGGATAGAGAGGTTTGTATTGAGACCATGGAGTAAAGGAAGGATGAGAAAAAGTTGTAGGAAGTTAGCAAGATTGTCAGTGTTGATCACATTGACTTTTAAAGTAAACAATATGTCAAATAGCCATGACCGTTGTCAAATTTCAATCAGACTTATTGGGCCTAGCCATTCTGGTGGAGAAATCAGTTCTATTCCCTTAATTAAGCTGGTTTTGAGTTATATAAGATGGTCATTTGTTGATATAGGGCTCCAGAGTACCCAGTTTGATCTTGAACTTGGATCACTGTTTGTAAGGTGTTTTGCACTGTTTGTCTTCTTCTGCTCATGTGGTTTCGTCTGGATTCTCCAATTTCTTCCCCTTTGTCCAAAAACATGTAGGTAGGTGGTGTGATAACACTACATTTTCTATTGGTGTGAATGACTTTATGAATGAGCATTCTATCTTCCTCAAATTGTAATAGCTTCCAAAATGAGTGACAGTAAATGAGCAGCATTCATGATAAAGGTATCATTTTAAGTGGTGTAACACCATGGTGAAAGAATGCAAACTATATAAACTGCAAGGCAAATCAAGTATATGCTCATGTAAGACTGGAAATACACTGTGTAGATGGTGTGATTAAATGCATGCATAACAGTGGCAGCTGGTGGGTATTAAAAAGGGGAAACAACTTTTTTTTTAAACTTATTATGGTATAGTTTGTGATATATTGTGATGACCTTGGCTACACAGCCCCACTGTCTAAGGAGAGCAAACACTCCATACATTGACGGCGCTAAGTGGAACCTGCCACTAATCCCTGCCCCAGCTCCAGAACAATGCTGTCAGAGCAGGGAAAACTCCAGAAGCAGTGCCAAAAGGGGTGGGGCTGTGAAACCCGGCACGCCTTGGAAGGCATTCATCATTTACCCTCCAGGTGAGTAAAGGAGTCCACACTGACAGCCTTCTTGTCTCTTTCTTCTGTGTCTCCAGACTCATTGTGAGCAAAGAAAAACCCTGGTGTGTATCCTGTGCGACTTGGCTGAAAGGTTGAAGATTGCCTGCTTGCTGATCTCTCGAATCCAACCACACCAGCTTGCCACCTCTCCCTTCAACTTCTCTGGCTGCCAGCAGCTCCTAGTACCGCTGAGAGATGATAGTTACACCCTGGAAGACTCTCACCTCCCTACACCACACCATCCTCTTGAGATGTGAAATTCTTCTTGAATACTCCTACACTGCTGCTTTAATTTCTTGCTGTTTGTTTTGGGTTTTTTAATAAAGTGGATACTTTTTCACACACTCTAATGCCTGTGGTTGTCTCTTGTGTTGTCCACTGCTATGAGGCTCACAAGTGGTGGAGAATGCAGGTCTGTGACAACACAGATAACCTCACAGCCCTGTCCATTGACCCTGAGCAGAGCAAAACCAGTAACTGGTCCAGGGACTATGTGTCATGGCCCAAGAGCTCACTGCACTGCTGGGCATCCCCTCTGCCACCATCACTCTTTCTGAGCCTGCCTGGGATGCCCAACACCTGTTGGTAAAAATGATGGTGGACGACAATGTGGAGGTCTTCCTGGGCATGTTTGAAAGGATGGCACAACAGGGACAGTAGCCTCACAGTGAATAGGCCAGGCTGCTGGTGCCACTTCTCAAGAGTCATGAGCCTATCATGCACTGCCCTCTGAGAAATCTGGAGACTGCACAAAGCTGAAGGCAGAAATTCTCAGACGCTGTGGCCTCGCTTCCTCTGAGGCTGCCACCGCATTTCACCACTGGACATACAAGTGGAGGAGCTGTTATGAACAGCCTGCCGATGGCTCCAACCTGGCCAGCTCTCCATTGAGGAGATGATCCGGTGTCCTTGCAGTTCCTGCAAGGCCTGCCGTCTTTGACCAGACGGCTGGGAGGTACAGGTTCTGCTGCCGTGGCAGCCCAGAGCTTCACTCAGGCCAAGTTCCCGGCCCACAGCCAAAGAGACCCAGTCATCTTTCCGTGATGTCCCCATGCAGACAATGCTGGAGTGGCTGCCATTGCAGAAACTCTGGATTGCCGACTGTGCTCTTCACACAAAGCCTATGCCTGGGACCCCAATTACCACGCTGTAGGTGAATGGCTCACCTGTGACTGTGCTCCTCAACACTGGCACTGCCTTCACCCTAGTGAACTTCCTGGAAGGTCACCTGATGGTGACCTGCATCCACAGGGACATCCAGGAGGTCCTGGCCACTGAAGTACACCTGAGGCATTGTTCAAATTCAACTAATTCCCAGTCTTCCTGTGCCTCTGCTCATAGGTCGGGACTGGCTCTCATATGTGCTGCAAGGGTTGGATTTCGGAACAGTTTGAGTTTTAAAGAATGAACAGCACAACATTACAGTGAGATACTTGATCACTTGATTCCCTAAATACTAAATTATTCCAAGACTGATGAATAATGCAGACATTTTGGTAAACATTTAATTGCTGGATTTTAAGGAAATGTAGCTGAAGCTGGGCTTCTCATGTAGTCTTAAAGCAATCACTTGTGATGCATAATACAGAATGTATGAAAGGTGGCAGGTTTTGGTACAGAATAGCAGCAGAGGACAAATTTGTGCTATCGACTGACCTGTGGAAAATAAATTCTGATTAAGTAACTTATAAGATGTAGCCTAATTTGCCTCAGAATTTGTGTAGCAGCCACATAGCAATAGAAAAATATTTGACCTTTGTTTTGAAGCTGGAAATAAGAAAAATGACTGTTTATCTTGTTTATTTAAAATTTATCTATTCAAGACATTTTGCCTGTTGTCATTTGCGGTAATGCCTCTCTAACCCAGGTTAATTACACATGACATTTATTTTTATTTCTACCCACTTGAGTGTACTAGGGTTAATTAAAAAATATAAAGTATCATTTTGCCTAGACCTTTGTAATCCGGCTGGTTTAAACTAAAACTTTTGTTTGGCAAAACTTTTGTCATTGTCACTAAACTCAACAATGCATTTATTAAACTCAAAGAAGTACATCCAATATGTTTTGTTCTTCATATGATTAAGAATCAACACTTTTACAGTGGCAATGTTAAAATCCTAAAAAATATTAACAAAAACTAACTGACAGATGAATGTTTGATCTTTAGTCCAGTCCATTGCCAGCATTACTAATTAACATTTGCAAGGTTTCATTCTTTAGATGCCATTTATTTATTTATTTATTTAGGTATTTTATCTGCCTATAGCTTTGGAGTGGTTAGAATGTAGAAATATAGCGTTATATTGAAAAACTCATACCTCTTCTATGATGCATAACTCATAACTATTCTCAGGGGAAAAATGCAATTTTCATCACACTCTCCAGCTGTACTTCCGGTCATACTTACATTTTTTTCTTAGAAGTCTAACATGTTAATTCAGTTTTAAAGCCATAACCAAGCATTTATTTGATTTCTTTTAAAACAGGGTGAAAATAATTCTCATGGGCACTTTGGGGTGGATGAGAGGTGTTGTCTAGACCTTACATGACCTGCATGATGAAAAAATATTCCTCAGGCAAAAAAACATGCTAAACACACAGTCTGAAATAGAAATGTGGCTTGTCTGCAACCATAACTAGAGTACTGTGCAAAAATCTTGAGCCAGCCCTCATTTCTTCATATTTTGCTTCCAAAGAGCCAAACTTTCTTGAATTTATTTAATTTTATTTTACTGAACAGTGCTCCAGACTTCCTTCATACCTCAATAGAAAAAAAACACATGATGGAATACTGTCAGTCATGGATTGGCCTTTCCAATGCTCAGATCTGAAAATTATTGAATCAGTGTGGGATCATCTTGACAGAGAACAGAACAAAAGGCAGACAACATCCAAAGAAGAGCTTTGGAATGTCCTTAAAGGAGTCTTTTCCTGAAAACTACTTAAAGAAATTATAAGAAGGTTTGGCTAAGAGAGTTCATTCTCTGCTGAAGAATAATAGTACTCATACCCATTATTGACTTTTAAGCTCATTAGAATTATACAAATTCTCTTTGTGTTATAAACTGTATTGGCATGTACAGTATGTTTGCACATGTTGCAATAAATCATTGTACCTTGTCTTATTTTCCTAGCAAAATATAAAGAAATGAGGGGTGGGTCGAGACTTTTGCACAGTACTGTAGCTCTTTACACAACCAAAAAGCTCAACATTAAAAAAAAGAATTGCACATAAGAAAGTGCCTTGTCACAGCTGTGAGACAGGGAAAGAAACATTGAGCTGAAATCTGTAAAACTAAAGACAATAATATATCTGAGCTGGAGATTCAGGGGCCACACAGTTATCACATTCAAATTTAATCACTGTTCATTTTACACTTTCTACCAGATACAGTTCCTCTGTAGAAATGATATTATGACAGGGTGGCATGAATCTGAGCTAGAGTTACTGCTGTATAGGTTTTCCTCCTGTTCTATAGTTTCTTCCCACCCCCGGCATGTAGATATTGCACCTAGACTAGATGTGAATGAGTGTGGGAATATGTATGTGCATGGTGCACTGTGATGGATGGACAACCCACCCAGGGTATATTCCTGCTTCATTCCCAGTATTTGTGGGATATGTTCCAAATTCACCCAACCAGGATAAAGTGGTTAATGAATGATGAATGAATGTATTAATTAACAGAAATTATGATTAAAAAATTATCCTTAAACATATGCTATATTTGCTGTTATCTCTGTGACAGTAACTAAGCAAAAAAATTCAAGAGGAGCAATACAGAGCAAGCTTCTAGTCTGTTGCTGTAAAAGTGCAGAATAAAAAATCCCCTACTTTAGACTCTCATAGATTTTGGTGTTCTATGTCTAAAATTTATCACTTCTCCAGTGGACTAACTGTGAAATCGATAAGTTGAATGTGATATAACTGTTCAAAACATTGCTCTTTTGGACAAAATGATATATGGCAGGCTCAAAAGAAACATGGCGTTCTAGGTGGCCTGAACCTATTTATACCACATTTAAAAGCAATATTACTGCTTCTGGATCTGCTTCTCTTTCATTTGTTTGTTTCTTTTCTTTTCTTTTTCTTTTTTTAACAAATCCATTGGAGAACACGGATCCTCATCATCATCACTTCTGTTTGGACATAGTTCATGAGGATGAACCCAGAGCTGAAGCTGTAAGGTATTTGCAGGGGGGGTCTTTTGCAGTGATATAGAGCTTTGACCTTTTCTCTGAGTCCAGACACTAAATCATTGTCTGTGTTGCAGATTTTCACTGCTGGCTGAGATAAAGTGGATGGCTATATCAGGGGATCTACCTCAGTGGCCTTTGAAATCTTCTCGATTAATTTCAGGGTCAGTAGCTGTAAGGGCAGTCACCTTCGGTCAAATTAATCCTGAATAATGAAAATTCCATGACTTAATTGGTAGCCGGGGTGGCACTTCAGTGCTTTGGCCCACATGTTTGAAGCTGACGATACATTAATATGAAACAGTAACTAACTTTACTTTGATTGATTGAAAGTGGGGTCCCTTACAGAAAAATCACATATACGTATTTCACACATGAGCAATGTGATTGATCAATGTGATTATGTGAGTTCTATGTGTCAACAAAATTTTCAATGTTGAAATTGCTCATATAAACATGTGTGACAAGTATGTGATAAATATAACCACATACAAAAAAATTAACTGTAAAAATAAATGGATCATGAAATAAATCATCTGTAAAATTAATCACCAGATAAAATAAGTAATCATATGAAAACGAAATCAATCATGGGGGAAAAAATCATGTGTGGATAAAAGAAAATGCTAGCCCTAAATATGAAAAGTTGATATGAAAATAATTAATCACATACGAACAAATAAAAACACATGCATTACTTATGAAAAGTCCACATGTGAAGAATGTGTAAAATATGCATTAATGAGAAAAAGAAAGTACATCCTCTTTCACTTCTATGGATTTATGTATCCAGACATAATCAAACTGGATCATCATCATCGTCATCTAGTCCTCATCAGGTCCTGAAACCTGATCGAACAAGTCTAACAGATTACTGCTTCAACGTTATAGTAATTTGTAGCCTGGAGCTGCTAATCAAATACACTTGATTAGTTTATCATCAGGATATGTGACCACCTCAATAAGAGTAAAACATTTTGCAGTCTGGTCGTCTGGACTATTTCTAGTTATAATGCACAGTTCCATGTTTAGAGAAAACTCTATTATGCTCAATCATTCTGTATCCAATAGTGAGGCCATCGTCCATCAGCTAAAGCTTGGCCAAAGCTGTATCATGCAATAGGGCAATTATCCTAAGCATACCACAAAGTACAACTGAATGGCTGAAAAAGAAAAAAAATCAAGTTTTTGCAATAGACAAATCAAAGTCCAATCCTAAACCCCATTGAAATGCTGTGCCAGGACCTTAAAAGAGCTATGCACGATTGGATGCCCTCAAACATCCATGAACTAAAACAATGTTGTAAGGAAGAGTTTACCAACATTCCTCCAAGATGATCAAGTTGTTGTAATGGTGGTTCTACAGGCTACTGAATAATTGGGTGTACTTACTTATTCATACATGGCTTCTACATATGGGATGATTCTTTTGGTAAATAAATAATGACTGTGGAATCTGTTATTCAATTTCAGTTTTATTTACAATCTCCTCTGAAATTATTAGAACGGAATCCTCAACTGAGGACTTTTGGGTTTGAGATCAAAAGATAAATATAAGCTAAAAAAATTAGAATTTCAGGTTTCATTTCCTGGTATTTACATCTAGCTGTGTTAAACATATTAGAACATGACATCTTAAGAGGCAAACCATCCAATTTTTAGGTGGTCAAAAGTATTAAAACAGATAGCCTTAATGTAAAATAAAGTAAATAACACTTAATATTTAGCTGCATATTCCTTATGTGGCCTTTCCATCACTTTGGTAGAGGTTAATCTTGGCCTCATCAATCCACAAACTCAGTTCCAGAATTTTTGTGGCTCATCTCTGTATTCCTTTGGGAATCCCAAGCTGGCCTTCTGATTCGTACTGCTGATGAGTGATTTGCATCTTGTGAATTTATGACCTTTATATTCCTGGTCTCAAAGTCTTCTTTGAATAGTTGATTAGGATACCTTCACCCCTGCCCTGTGGAGGTTCTTGGTGATGTCACTGACTGTTGCTTTGGGGTTTTCTTCACAGCTCTCACAATATTTTTGTCATCAACTGCTGTTTATGGCTTAAAATGCAATCTACATGGGTGAAGTTTGCTATTAATTGTTTAAACAATCATTCTAACAGGGCATGCCTGAGCAACAAGAAACACCTGTCAGTCACATATGATGATAATATGATGATATTTTGATCACTTGAAAAATGGGTGGGTTCTAACAAAAAGTGCCAAAGTGCCAAGTTTTTAACACATCTATATTTAAATATCAGGAAATAAAAGCTGAATTATAATCATCTATTTATCTCAAACCCAAATGTCTATAGTGCATAGCAAAAACAAAATAAGTGGCCTTGCTGTTCTAGTACTTTCATAGAGAACTATATATAGCACTTTTAACAATGGACAGTTTCCCAAAGCAGTTTTATAGAAATCTGGGTGTAAATGTATATTTAGATACCTAGCAAGCAAGTCACAGGTCACAATGGCAAGGAAAAACTCACAGTCATTACTCTTCCACAAATGTATGACATAAATTCAGCACTGAATTTGTTGAAAGGATCTTCAGTACAAGAAGTACGAGGAGTAGAGCATCAGGATGGCCAAGGCAGGTCCAGAGGGCAGGAGTTACTTGTAACTCAACAGAGAGAGAGAGCACATGAGAGAGAACAGATTATTAGGTATACTTTATTGAAAAGGATGTATATTGTAATCAGAGCACAAGGGACTATGTCATCATACAAAAAGTGTGAATAGACAAATAGGTTTTCAATCTAGACTTAAAGACTTAAAGTCCTGAACATTAATTGGAAGGCCACTCCATAAGTGAATACTGACCCTTTCTGTATTCTTCATTATTCTAGGTACTAATAAAAAGCCTGCATATTCGATAAAGCAGATGTGGAAGATCATAATAGACAAAACATGGGAAGAGAGCATTCAGTGCTACATTAGTAATACTTTATAACCAGTGTGAAATTTTACTGGGAGCCAATGGAGTGCGTATAATATGGGGGCGATGTGATCAAACTTTCTGGTTCTTGTAAGGACTCTGACTGCTGCATTGTGGACTGGAGCTTGTTTATGCACTTAATGGAACATCCAGACAGCAAAGCAATACAGTAGCCCAACTTGGAGATAACAAATGCATTTATTTGTTTTTCTACCTTATATAGTGATCTTGCCAATGTTTATGAGGTGAAAAAGCTGTACTAATATTATCTACATGATCTTCAAATGAAAGGCCATCCAGAGTCACAACATAATCAGAAAACTTACTGCCTCTGTTCCTAGTACAAGTACTTCTGTCTTGCCAACTTCAAGTACAAGAAAGTTCAGCAGGCAGCAGTTGTCTAATGTCCTATACAAATTTGTAAATTTTATTTAGCTGGCATCTCTAATCTGGCTTTGCTGAAACATATAGTTGTGCATCATCAACATAGTAGTGGAAACTAATACCATGTTTATAGTCTGGATTCATAGGCAAAGTACTTAGAGTATGTTCATCACATTTTCAGTCATGCTGCAATCATGATGCCAAAACAATATTTCATTACATAGCACTGAACATGCATATGTAGTACAAAGGATTGTATAAAGTATTAAGATTGCCAAATAATAATTTAAGGTGTTAATTCATTTTACCATAGCACCCCTAGCAAAATTGTGTATGACCTTTAAAAAGTATATTAAATATACTTAAAATATGAAATATGAGGCTCTGTGAAATGAGCATACAAACTATATCTGCATGCAAAGTCTTAAAAAAAACACACAAGGAAAGCAGAAATCTAGAGCATTAAGAGGTGATGGTATGAACTCTATTTGCACCCAGTCACCAGATCCAAAACTATTCTCACCCGTCAATATGATGAAACCTCAAGAATAGGACATTTTCGACATAATAAGCATAACTATTCCACGAATAACAATGGTCACTGTCAAGCCCTTAACTTAAGTTGCAGTGACACATGTTGTGTGGGTTATTAAAGAGAAGCAGCAAAAATATGTACGCAAACTCACAGAACAGAGCAGTCTATGGGAGTGGCTGGTGGCTGTGGTAGATGTAAGGAACAACTACAATATGTCCGTGGTGAGCACTTAAATGTGTCCGCTTAATATTCATTCGTTTAAAAAAATTCATTCATGTTCATTGTGGGTCTCTATGCTACAGTTAGCTTTAAGTTCTATATTGCAGAACCCAGGACAACTACTGTAATAATTATAACAAATTCTATCCAGGCAAGTAAAAAATACAAGCAACTAGTTATAATAGTTTAGTAGTTGTAGAATAATAATTAAAATTTTGATCCCTTGTTTTGATCCCTAAATTTATCAGGATAAATCTACTGTCAATGGTATTAATCTTGAAAAGAGAAATATTCTATTCATACCATAGTTGGTAATGAGAGACCAGTAGAAGGAAGCATGACATGAAAATAAATATGTTTTGAAAGCAAGTGCTGGCCAGTGCCAAAAAAGGGGGGAAAGAAACATTAGCTGTGTCTCAAATGGCAAACTACGCACTATGTAGTATACACTAATTAACACAGGGAAGTAACATTTCAAACTGAATGCTAACATTTTTCACTAAACAGAAATGACTGTTTGCTGTATTGTACATCATATTATTGACATGCACCAGAATATTCTCCATAAAAACGACCTCCTATTTTAAAGACCAAACATCTTGCATTTTTTGGGGCTTAAATTGCATCCATGTTGTGGTGGCATTCTTGGTTGGTGTGCTGGCTATTTAGCAAATTTAGCTCCCAGTTCCCTTCTATGACAAAAATCAGCATGCAAACCAGTGCTGAAAGTGTCTGGTGTGAATCTACTGATCAGCTTGCAGATTTCCCATAAAATATCTACTTGATCCAGGCAGTTGCCTCTGAGTGCTACAAGATGACCACCATCATCCCTGTGCCAAAGACATCATCTATGTCCTGCCTCAATGAATACCTGCCCATAGAACTCACACGAATTGCCATATGGCTAGTCATAAATCACATTAAATATGGAAGAGTAAATGTGTTTGTATATGTATTATTGTTATCAAATTCATTATTTGTTTAATCATTCAATCACTCATTCCAAATGAGACATTTTACTGTAATTACTGTGAGTAAATTGTACCTGGTTGGAGTGCATTCAGCTTTAGCCAAACTTTCCAGTCACTGGTCCTAGTCGCTAATGCAGTCCTAATCCCTAATTTCTATCCACAAAGCTAACATGGGCCAATTTGACAGGATTTTAATGCCCTAAATGTTCATGAGTTGTCACTGCTAATTATAAGTTAACATAAGCTAACAGTCTGATAACCTTACATAACAACCTTACAAGATGTCTGAGAGGATTTTAAGTCATATTCATAAATGTACATGATATACCCTCCCAATACCAGGCATTAGCTAAGAAAAATGGACATGTCAAGAATTCGGTGAGGATTTTTAAATACAGAAATGTATTGCAAATGGTGCAAATGCTGCAAAAATGTTTTTACATTTAACCCACCTTGTAAACTCCACATACAGTGACAGCAAATAAGTATTCAGGTACTTTTTGTTTTTTGTTATTTAATAGATGTCAAGGATTTCAAGATTTTATTTGTCACACACAGTTATACAGGTACAATGTGCAGTGAAATGAGAGAACTGGCCCGCTCCAAGATTGTGCAATAGAAGAAATAATAATACTAAGGAAATAATAGGAATAATAGAAAGAATGATGAAGGTAGTAGATTAAACTAATTTAAATACACTCAGTTAAATGAAGTTTAATAATTAATAGTGTGTAATAAGAAATTGTGGTACAGAGTTTGCGATGGGAGGGTGTAAAGTGCTTGAACAACAATTTGTAGCAGCGAAAATGACAAGTGACTGCACAAAAGTGACATAAACTGACTGTATATAAAGTGACTATGGGCACGGGATGGGTTAAAGAGACTGTGCAGTAATTGTTTCAAGCGAGCCAAAGTGACTGTGCAGTGGTTGTTCCAAGTGAATGAATATTTGGCATGTCAGAATTCAGGAGCATGTCTACTGTATAAATCCAAATATTTACACACAATGTTTTTTTGACTTTGTACAAATATGAACAAAAAAAGAATATATTCATATGCATAAACATAAGCTATGTTTAAAAAAATGAAACTCATAAGGAAAAAAAATTTGTTGGCAATTTCAATCTCACGACATCTATGATAAGAACTGATTAGCTTTTTTTTTTTTTTTTTTTTTTTTTTTTTTTACTTTTGGTCCATTCTTCTTGGCAAATCTTCAGTTTCCCCAAGATCACAAGGTTCTCTTTAATCGGATTTTCAATGGGATTCAAGTCAGGAGATTTGCTAGGCTATGCAAGGCCTTCTGAGTTACTTTGGCTGCATGTTTGGGTTGTTGTTCAGTTTCTTGTCCAGTGATTAAATTCTTCTCTAATATGTCCTGATACACCCCTCCATTCATGTATCATTGAATGACAAATAATGCCCTAATACATTTGTAGAGAAGTAGCCCTATATGTTGACACTCCTACTTCAGTACTTCGCTGTAGATATGGTGTTGTAGGGATCATACAACACCTTCTTTCACCATACATCATGAGATGAATTATTGCCAAAGAGTTCTATATTTGTTTTGTCTTACCAGAGTATATTGTTACAAAACAGTTTTGATTTCACTAAATAATTTTTAAATGTGTATCTTAGTGCTTCTCTTTTTATCAGTGGATGTTTTGCATAGGGTATAGGAATGGAGATGCTTATGTCCAGATTACTCGACTGTTGCATTTTGGGAAACTCGTTGGGAAACCTTGCTTGGTGCACCTGTCTGGGGATGATACTTTGTTGTCCCTTTAACCTTCCACCTAAATTGTACTGACAGGGATGCTTTTGACAAGGTCTTTTTTTGGAAGCTCCTTCACTTTCACCATGATAGCGATGTGTTGTATGAAATCTTGCAATCCGATGCCAATGTGTTTTACAATGACACCAGATGCAACTTGCATGAGAACATGTTTTTTGTACCATTTATATCAAGAACCAGATTCATTTTTATGTAACATTTCTATGCGCATGAATATACTGTATACTTTTTTAAAATCATATTTACAAGTACAAAATCAAAGGAAATATGTGTTCAAAAGAGATATGTGTGAATCAAAAGAGATAAGTATGCTGATTTGTAGTGGATATACAGTATGGACTGAACATATATTAAATAACAAAGCAAAAGTGTCCAAATACTTATTTCCCCTTACTGTACAATCTCACCACTCCGTCAGGTACAATTCAGTTGGTTGAATGTACTTCTGAAGATTTGAATTTGTGTGCTTCAAAGACTCAATATTTGTCTGACTTAAAACTTATTTGTTTAGTCAGACATTTTTGTCTTCTGTTAGATGCAGAACTGCAGGCTCATGGGCATAGATAGTCCTCCTGGCCCCAAAGCCACTCTTACACATTCACTTTTGTTGACGGTGGAGTGGAATGCTGATGTCCCAGGGTGCCAGCATACTCGTGTTACCTTCTGGCTCTCTCCTTTAGATATGCTGTCATAGCTAAACCTGCATTATGATCACAATATACACCATTTTAAGGCACTCTATGCTGCTGTCATAGCTAATAATCTGTTCTGAGTCTGACACCTTTCACCTGCTGTGGCTCTCCTAAAACTCTGGACCTTTCTGATTCATCCTGATGATCTACTCCTTTTCTATTGCTACTACTTCTGTTGTAAAAGGCTGAAACTTTTGGTTTTGAAGGAGATATATCAGGTCTCTCTTTAATGCATTGACATTCAATTTGTGTGAATTTTTCAGTCCAGAATTTGGACTGAAACCTTAATTCACATTGACCAAGCTTCTCATCAGCAGAAAGAATCAAAAGGCTAGACCTTGGCTGAGGAGCATTTAGTGTGGACAGAGGAGAACTGGTCCAAAGTTAACTTTAGTGATGAGAACCTCCAGAACCTCCTTTGGCAACCCACAGTTCCTTCTCTGCAAGCATCTCCCAATTAGCCTGTAATCTTTATGCAAGCCAATGCCCCTTGACACACTGCAGAAGGGGTAAAGAACTCCCTTGAAGCTGAGAACATTGAAATAATGAAATGTCGAGCCCAGAGTCCTGAAATGAACCTGATCAAAAATCTCTGAAAGGTCATTGGAGACAAGTTATGGCTAAGAAACATGCTACAGTTACAAAACTCTGTAAGAGACTTGAAAAAGAGTCAAACAAGATCAAACCATCACCCCAGAATCCTTATCTGAACCCAATCGAGAATGTCTGAAAGGTTTTTCAAGACAAGTTATGGCTAAGAAACATACTACAGTTATAAAACTCTGGAGGAGACTAGAAAAAGAGTGGAACAAGATCAAACTAGAGCACTATGAAAAGTTGGTGATGTCCTGCAGGTCCCTTTGTGCTGAAGTCATTCAAAGAAAGGGCCTCTACACTTCATACAATCTTTTGAAAGCTGTAACCATAAAAAAATCAATTTTAAGCTTCTTTTCTGCTACAGTGGTTACTGATCTCTAATTTTTATGACTGTATTTTCCAGAATATAAGGGTTTTTGTTGAATTGCCTTGGCTAGCTTGAAAAACATGTTAGTAAAACAGTGGTATACCCATAGCTAATATTCCTTCAAATTTTGAGTGATGAAGGTTGTCAGTGTTTGAGAAAAAATCAAATATTTATGAATTATTCTCTAATTTTGATCTCCACTGTACATCTCCTGCACTTTAAACATAGCAACAGGAGCACGTGTCCATGATGAGGAAGAGGACACACCAGCACCACCCACTCATTAGTATTTTTAAGGCCAGCATAAGGACAACAGGCTTGGGCCCCCGCAGTTTGTAGAATCACCTTGGTGTGTATGAATGTGTATGCATGGTGCCCTGCAATGGACTGGCATACCATCTGGAATGAATACTTTTGTCTTGTGTCCAGTGTTATTGGGACTGGCTCTGACCAAAATAATGGTGACTAGGATAAAGCAGTTGCTGAAGATGAATGAATGAATGAATGAATGATTGTAACTATCAGGTGGACCTGCTGTGATCATACTGCGCAAAAAGCTCCAGGGTCTTGTGAGCCTCACCTGGACCTTCAACACCATCTGCTTAGCCAAGAAAGCCGAGCAGCAAATCTCCTCCCTTCCAACCTCACCACTTTCTGCAAGAGGACAACAGAGCGCATCCTGGCCAGCTGCTGGTCTGGTCAGGACTGTCACCAACTGCAAGACACTACAGCAGTTAGTGAGAACAATTACAAGATCATTAGGGCCTCACAACTCATCACTGACACCACTTACCACTGCATCCACAAGGCCACCATTATTGTGCATGACCCCTCCCACCCGTCTCATGGACTCTTCACCCTCCTTTCATCTGACAGAAGGTAGTGGACCATCTGTGCCACCATTACCCGACTGTAACAGCTTCTTATCTGAGGTGGTCAGATTACTTAACACATTGCTGAACCCCAACACCCACCTGGACTAATTAAGACCCTTTGGCTTTGGCTTTGGATTGGCTCCAGCTTCCCAATAACCCTGACAGATAAGCAGTATAGATGATAGTTGTTTTGTTTTTTTTAAACTACACTTGAAAAAGTGGTAGTGCAGCTTAGGTAGACTAATGTAGTAAATAAATAAATAAATAAATGATTACTTAGACTGAATCAAAACGCTCCCTGTCTTGGGCACTACATAATGTAGCAAATAATGTCTTAAATAGCACACTGTATGCTCACAAGGCAGTGAAATGACATGTAGAATTGATATATGGTATCTAAACATTATTATTATTATTATTATTATTATTATTATTACACTTATTATTATTATTATTATTATTATTATTATTATTATTATTATTATTATTATTATTATTATTATTATTATTATGCTAGCTAACAAAAAAGAACAAATAATAACTAACAGCCTATACAAGCACAAGACAGATATAATCAAAAGAAAGTTCTGACAAGTATAGCACTACTGCCAAATGTGTTTCAACAAATTGTCAGCGATCAGTCAGTTGCAAACAGTAAGCAAAAATTCATTTACTCAGTCTGATGGAGTCTATGGAAAAAAGAGCAACAATTTATTTGTTATACAGGGCCTTGCAATCACCTCTCTTGAAATCATATACAGTTTATAGTCACACTTGTTGCTCTTAAACCCCTATATAAGTTCTGGTAAAACCATTAGAAGTCATGTAATTATGTAATCATGTAAATGGAACGGAACATGCCTTTGTGCAATAATCACATGTTCTTAATACAACATGTGTAATACAACAACTAAGTACGCCTGTTACTGGCAGGCCCAAGAGATTGTTAAAGAACATGCCTAATAAACAGCTTCAAAAAGATCAAGAACAATCTTGCCTGAAGGCATTTTTATACCAAAATAAAAACATTAAGTTAAAAATTACACTGCACAACAATTTTTTTTGTCCTTCCACCTTACCAGCATCGATAGAATTTTTCTTTGTGGAACAGAAAGGACGAGGGCTCAGATCATACATTGATTACACTGCACAACAATTTTTTGAAAAGTCTTGCTTCCTGAAAAGTTTTGCTGATTGTGACAGGTACCTACTGGGTATGCACAAATATAGTTTGGTTTTACTGCATCACGTAGGAACTCTGAGAAATAGACATTTATATGTTTACTGACAATAACGTATTTAGTCA
>JAQQZR010000037.1:9895199-9911446 GCA_030068235.1 Notoglanidium macrostoma | reverse complement strand
GCCGAGCTGCAGTCCTAGTAACAGAGCAACGACTTTAAGATCTCCACAGATATTCCAGTTGTACCTGGTTTACTGGATGCGCTTCAGCAACAGTTCCATATTCTCATACGTTTCTTTCATGTATGCTGCATAGCCAACAGGTAGTGAAGGATAAATGTTGCCATTGTGTAGCAGAACCACTTTCAGGCTTTCTTACATTGAAGAATCAATGAGCAGACACCACTTTTCCGGGTTGTGATCACAACCCAAGGCCGAGAACAGAAAATGAGACAAGGAGCGAAAATGTTTGGATACAAATCATGTATCCAGAAAAAATCATGACAAAACTGAAGAACTCTGAAACGGTACGTGATGGGTAAATTTTGATGTGATATTCGTGATGAGCACCCAAAATCTTTAAGAAACACCCAACAGTGTTCAAGAAGCAAAAACTTTGTTGTGCAGTGTTATTACAATTAATATAAGACCCAACACAGAAACGAATATTTTTTTAATCACAATTCCATGTGAACTCCATATAATAACACAAATGGTAGTTAAAGTTTCTTATATTGTCGACACACATGAAATAAAGAAATTTATTGTATAATATCTTTGCCACCTCCTGAATCCCAATTTAACTACTAAATGTGGGCTATCAAAGTCCTATGATACACAGGTTTTCATGGAATGGTAATAGTTTGTAATGTTAAAGACAAATCATTTTCCATTATTATGGAATTGATTATGCTGCATAAAAATCAGTGTTTTAAAAAGCACCAAGTGGGGTGAAAAATTATTTTATTTATGAATTTGCTTTATATACAATTATCAACCTTTAAATCTCTGTGTTCTTTAAATCACAGGCATTACCATCATGCATTTATAAGTCTTCAGTGAGGCCCAGAGGCACAACTCCTCTGGTCATCCCCTGTTAGTTCTGCAGTGAGACCAAACAGAGGAAGACGCATACTGCACCATCCCAAAGCCTCAAATCCTCCTTGCCAGCAGGACCCCCCCACCCCCCGACTAGCTGTCAGCTCTGCTCAGTTGTGCAGAAGTAGTACCTGTCTCCTTCTGTTTCCAGCGCTTCTCCACCACCTCATTGAGAATTCCAGTGCTCACCTGACAAGGCCTCAGCAGGGGCCTCCTGCCATCTGGCCCCATTTGCATGCTAGCAGCCAATGAGACACTCAGGAGGAGCTGGGGTTTAAGACTGCTGCCTCCAGTGACTGGCTGCGGTAATATATGAAGCGGGACGGCTACAGGAGCTAAAGCGCTAAATTACCATCTGGAGATCAACAACAGTTTTAAAGAAGAAAACTAGTAAGATGTTCTGCTGAGACCTACTGCCCAGTGAAAATTAATTCCTGTCTAATCAACACAGCCAGCAGTGCATATAAGCTGCTTAGCCCTAGCCTATTTGCCTTCTGGCCTTTAAATGTAGCAGATAAAAGCTTTTGTCTTGGGAAACTGTTATGTGACAAGACCATTCTTTTTGCTATCTGCTACATTCACTAATAAGAAAAATGAATAAGTGGTGGTAAATCCAATTTTCTTTAGTGTGCATACAGCAAGATGAAATAAGAGTCTCGGTTGTAGATAAGTAAATGCTAATGTGCTAACAGAATTGCAAACTATTTATGGCTGACACAAGGCATGTAATAAAATAGCCTGAACCGAAATGAAAATGATCTTAGAGTGTATTTGATTGGCTTTTAATCCCTTCTGTTCTTCAATGATTGACTTACTATGGCACATTTCACATGGCAAACGTTCCTCTGTGTAAGCACTCATAACAACTATAATGAAACATTTTCATTCATACCATACATAATCTAGATTTTTCACATAATCTCCTATCGATTCCAATCTCCAATCTTATTCTATTATAAAATAATATAAAGTATTTGTATAGGTAAATTAACTTTTTTTCCACATGAAAATAACACTGATTAAAAACAAACAATTCAATCAGGTTTCAGATTAGGTCACAGCCTTTGTCAGATAAGAAGAGTTTATTTAAAAACAAACAGGCAATCAGAGTCTAAATCACTTAGACAAGCTCAAGGTCAAAAACAGGAAAAAAGTCAAAACACCAGTCGGGCAAGTATGTCAGAGGCTAGGCTATAGCCAGTCCAGAAAACAGCCAAAAAGTCGAAATCAACTGGGCAAACAGGTCAACCAGAGGCTAGGCAAAGGGCAAGATCACAGTCTGGAAACAAAGATCAAAAACCAGAGCTTCAAGGCTTGGTGTGCAGGTTAAACACAATACAACACTTCACATTGAACTAAGAACACAAGGTGCAGGTACAAATATTTTTTATAGTGGCCTTTTGGGTACATTAATAATAAATATATTATGTGTAGACATGTGTCACTCTAAAGCAAAGCAAATTGATTGCAAAAATGTTCTGAGTTTGCCTATAAATGTGTTTAAACTTAATAAAGTGCTTTGTAGTCTGGTGCAAGGGTGTTGGTAGGATTCAAAGACATTCTAAGGATTTTAAATCATTACATAATACTCTGCAGTTTATTTTATTTCTCAACTAAACATGTCATTTATATATTCCTTTCATGTCCATTTTCTGTCCTTTCCTGTACTGCTCAATTTATTGTTAACTACTCTCAATGTTATGTCACTCTGGCTGACTGACGCAGCTGACTGTTAGTGCGTCCATCATTAATACAATAAAAAAAAATAAGAATTGTGAATCTGTGTGTAACATTAGATGTTGGCTTTAAAAAATAATAATAATAAAAGATACATGCAAACACACAGGGCAAATCCACATTGTTGCAGGTTCAATATCACTTTAATCACATTTTACTTCTGAACATTTTACCCAAATTTATGCCAAAGCTCTGATGGCTCTTTGTGTATAAAGTCTGAAAAGACGTCCATATTTTTTTCATTTCTGACACTAAGGGAGAGTGCACTTTTATAAAAGCAGTATTAAAAAGGCTAATTTTCCGTTATTGTCAGCTTTTCTTTGCACTCTATGAACTTTTGTTGTGCGGTTTAAAATTTTATTTAAATTAAATTTTCCAAGAGCAAATAATTCACATATTCACTAATACATAAAAGCAGAAGTCAGGATCTTAAATGTAAATGCAGTGGCCCTGAAGGGCATGGCACCTAAAAGATAGTCAACTTACTAAAGTTCTGCCATTCAGGCCTTCTATATGTGCCTTAACATCCATGCATGCTGGATGGTTCATAATAGGGCTTGAGCTGAATTTAAAAATAAAATACCTTTTCCCATTTTAAGTGGTTAAATGAGCTGTGAATCAAACTTGCAAATTAGTATAATGGATCATTTTACTCAATAGAATTTTAACACAATGAAATTATTATTATACCTACGCTATTCATTTTCAAGGACTGAATCATTTACAAACTGCTCTGAATAAAAGATAACACCCCCATACAATCATTTTTAGTGATGCATAGGCTCCACTACAAGTTCTTGGCTTGAAACTCAGAGCACATGCACTTATGAGCCTTTTCTAAAGGCATTTCAGAACTCAGAAAATAAGAAAAATGAGGATAGTGATGGTCTCTTGTCTGCTGAAAAGCAGCAAAAATGTTTGATTTCTCTTCTCGATCTCACTTACTTGAGCTCATTTTAGGATCTCAAAGGCAGCAGTGGTCTGTGCTGAGAAGCTTGGCAGTGTTAACCTGTGAGTCTGGCCCAGTTTCCTGGCTGGTTGGGTGTGTAAGGTTACTGCGACACTTATACGCTTCCCATTAATCACCTCAGTTCCTCTGCGGGCTTTATGTCATCATTACTGACTCAGCCGCTCCGTCTACGAAGTGCTCTGGCACATTTGAGTATTTCATTACCTGTATGCAAATGGCTGAATGCCTCAGGTCATAATTTATGTAGGTTGCAGCAGACCTGTGCACATATTTCAACTTCTGAACAAACGCTTCAGACTGTAAAAAATAACCTGACATGCGAAGGTACCCTGAAGATACAGATTAACACCTGCATCTGATATTTTTTTAATTACCATATTATTTGCAATCAACTATCAATACAAATATGCTCCATATGTTTGGGAGTTTGCAAAACAAATTAATGTGTTTACAAAGTGATTTATTTGCTTTAAGGTATTTGCTTCATTTTGGACAGTATGAAGTAGATTTACACTGTGATTTGCTTTTCCAAATAAACTATTTGTCAAAAAAATGAGTTCAATCTCATAGATAAATATTCCTGAACATATTTGAGGTGCTATTTGCCCACAAAACGTGAATGTCTGTCTCTAATTACACACCAAACAGAAACCAGAACTGACATGTTCACATTCAACAATATGAGGCACGTTACACACCAGGTCATAATAAAATGATCAGAAATACTGTATATACCCTACAGCTTCTTTCTGAATTAGAAAGATTTGCTAACTAAAATGAAGAATTAATGCAATATACTAGTCATGTGGAATCTTATTCTGAAGTGAATAAAATGTCCCACATTTTAGACCAAGTTCTTAGTAACTTCAAAAAGAAATCATTAGCTTAAATGTTAAAGAATACAAGCACAAATTTGGAAAATTTGCTCTAGGATATCTTCCAAAGCCTGTTTCTTATAAAATCGGACCATTTTTTAAAGGATACCGTGAAAAGGAATGAATAAGAAATAAATGCATTAAGCAATCCAAACACACATAAGCAGCTAAATATCAGAGGTAAGTAAATTTTATTTAGACGGAAGTACAGACAGAGGTACAGTAAGTAAGAGAGACACACTGAGATTTGCAGTGCTTCTTGCAGCAATGTTGCTTGTTTAGTCTGGAGAAGTCTCACTACAGAGCAGCTTGCTTTTTTCTTGCTTTTTGTTTTTTTGAAACTTTACCAGTCATCATATATCATTTTTTCTTTTCATCAAATGAAATCTCATCTCAACTCATCTCATCAAGACCTATTCACCCTTACTGGGATATGTATGTGCCCAATTCCATCAAGTGATAATGCAGTTTTCTCAACATGTTCTCAACAAAAAATATGCTATGAAATGAATTTTCTGTTGTGTATCTTTTATAGTGACATTATAAGCTTGGGTTTGCAACAGATATTTACCAATTTCTTTAAGGCTTTATGGCTTTATGGCTCTGGTGTTTAACTGTTATTTGAGCCTTATTGGCAATTATAAAATTAAACTTTTATGTTGTTGTAAGTAATCAGTTATATGTAAGCCAAAAGGCAAGCTGATTTGGGTTTTAGTGTAGGTTAAAGTTAGATGATATGTCTAGAGTATTATTGTTCATATTTTAGGTTTGCCCATATGAACCACAGTCATGAGTAAAACACCAATCGACTCTATAATTTCCAAACTTGTAATCAGTCTTAAAATACACTATATGGCCAAACTTATGTGGACAACTGACCATTAAACCAATATGTGGACCTTCCCCAAAATGTTGCCACAAAGTTTAAAACACATAATTGTTTAGAATGTCTTTGTATACTGTAGTTTTAAGATTTACCTTAACAGGAATTTAGGGGCCCAAACCTGTTCTGGCATGACAATGCTGATGTGCACAAAGAAAGGTCCATGAAGAAATGGTTTGCTAAGTTTGCTGTGGAAGTACTTGATTGGCCTGTACAGAACCCTGACCTCAACCACACAGAACACCTTCAGGATTAATGCTGAGTACACCCCAGGCCTTCTCACCCAACATCAGTACCCAAACTCACTAATCCTCTTGTGGCTGAATGGGAAATTTCCACAGGCATGCTCCAAAATCTATTGATAAGCCTTCTCAAAAGATTGGAGGTTATTATAACAGGAATGTGGAAACCAACTTTGGAAATGGTTATTGAGAATGATTTCTACATATACATTTGGCCATATGTATACCACTCTGATATTGAAATCTGAGTGATTAGAAGGTGTTAATTAATGTTTATTACAGAGAAACGGAGAAAAAAAAGAGAGGCTTGTGTTACTGCTATAATGTGATAACAGAATGTAACTTATTTCACAGATATTTCACAACATTTAACATAACTATAATTTATAAAATTTTGTTGTTCATCAATAAGCTAATGGTTGGCAAATTCCTGTGGTATAAGAGGAATAAAACACTTCTGTATACACTTATCAGAAAATAATCAACTTCTGACTGCTAAAAGTTACTCCACTTTATGTCAGGCCACATTCATTGTTGATTATTTTCCTGTAACAGCACTTACATAACATACTTGCATTACAGAATTCCTAATACTATCTAGGAAGAAAAACTAAAGTCTGTAAATAACTGTTAAAAAGGAATTATAGTGTGTTGAATACAAGTAGACCATTATAGATTGTTAACATCAAACATTGTTGATGTTGATGTAAAACAGTATAATGTGGAAGTGTATTTTATCTTATCAGTGAGTGGGAGTAAAAGGAAACGATTGAAAAAGGAGGCCTCAACCAGGAGGCCTGAGTGACAATGAGTGAAGAGATTAATCTGAGCAATTTAGGGGATAGTGTGTCAGTCTGAAGGAATCTTGCTGACCTTTTTGGGTTATCATGCAGGTTCAGATAATGATTCTCAGTGGGGAAGTGGTGGTGTGAATTAAGAGTGTCTTTCACTTTGTCATCGAAAATAATCAGTCCTGAGCTGAGAGACTCAGGTCTGAGAAACAGATGGGGAATGAAATGAACTGTGAAGGGCAGAGGTAAATGTAATAGGCACACATTAGTTCACTTACAAAGCTCACATTCAACGACACCCTTTTGATGCATTTTGATGCAAATAATGAAAATAATACAAAATAATCACACTCCTAAGTTGCATTTGTAGGAATGTGCCGATTGTGACGGTGTGCTTTGATGAGTTGCCCTTTTCGCTTCCACTCATGATGATGTGATGTAGAACACCAGGCAGTTGACCCAGAGCAAACCATAATATGTGCTGCTGCTCTCGCCACTCAGCTCTGTCTGACTCACCTTCTCCTTTCCCAACAGTAAAAGGTGCAATACAAATGCACAACCACTCACCTCTCTTTGCACACAGTACAGAAGCAAAGTGGACATTTTAAATGAAAAAGTGAAATCTCTTGGCACTTAAAAACACTTAAAATCATAGCATCTAACCAGAAGTCAAAGATTCAGTATGTGCTGGGAATTGAAACCCCAAAAACATACTACATTTTTTTTTGAAGATTAGTGCTTCTGCTAGTGGTACTCTTCAATGTGTTTTTAAATGAATGATAACATTAACTTAAGCTTCTAAATGTAAATTCAGAATATCAGTTTAAACATTACTGCACTATAAATAGTCACCTCCAGAATTAGACCTTTGTGAGTTTTTTTGAAATTCACGTGTTTCCATTACCCATTTTTGACTTCACAATTTCAGATTGCACATTAAGCAGGATAATGGAAACACAGCTAATGATCCACTATACGATGCTTGGCAAAGTGCAGATGCTGTAATTTGTTTTACATTTTCAGGAACCCTTGTTTTTGCAACTCTTCCTTAATAAGTTGTTATTATGGAGGCACCATCAAATGATTGACACTGAAACTTGACAACCTGAAGACTCAATAAAGCTGTGCTATTCTGAAACTGTTATCTTTGGGTTCTTCTCTGCATTCCTCATCATGCTCCTCACCCATTCTTATTACAAGCAAAATATTTGCTAAACTTTCTAAGCTGATATTAAATTAGCCTTACCAGGTCTAAATTTTCCCATCAGAGCTCTACATTGCCTATTAAAGAGAATTCCTGACTTTAATTCCATTTGAAGCAAATTATTGATTTCTTCTGCATTAGTTTAGAAAGAGGACACATGACCTATTAGAAAGACAAAATTGTCATTTTGATATTACAGTGATATTTTGGGAGCCATCCAGGCAATATGTAACATTCTTTTCCCTTTTCCTGATTACGTCATCAATGTTACAGTTTATGTTCCAATATGTTAACAAATGTAAACAATTACATGTTTCAGACCTTAATAAAGTGCTACGTTTCCCCATATAACTACAGTCTTCATAAATGGCTGAGCTCTTCTACAGCAAAATCAGTCCAATCACCCCAAATATCTTGTGATGCCATCCATTAGAAGATACCACTAGAGAGAACTGGCCAGTGATTTGCATGCAACTATTTAACTACGCACCAACATCCATCCTCATTAAATTTGGTTTTCCACACTATCTTAGGGAGGGAACAGATAATGTAAACAGCATAGCTCTTTTAATTAAATGTCAGTTTAATTAAGATGCTGATGTTCTCTTGGATTGCTCTGAGTCCAAATCGAAGTACAGGGCAAGGCAAATGAGCTATCAAGAGGTCTAAACCTCGACTCACACATTAGGTGTTCAAACATGGCCAGAATATCAATAGAGAGAATCAGTGCCTCTATTAAATTTTGAATACTTTATTGCTTTGTCAACTAAAGGACTTTTCTTATTTTGGACATGGAGTCTTCAGCAGTCTTCATCTGAGCATGGCATCTTCTCTGACAAATACCATATGTGTATGCAATGTGTCCTTCCCTACACAGACCCTCAGTGTCTTTTTTTTAATTTTTTAATTTTTTCTTTTAGATTTCATGCAGCTGGTGTGTCCCCTGAGGTCAAGCAGATTTGTGAGATAAGGCTGGTAAGTGATAAATGATGAGAGTGGAAGAGTCAGCACTGTGAGTCACTCTGTGTGAGATGTGATTGGCTGTGGCTGCTTCAGAGCTGGCTCCTGCTGAGAATCGCGTTAACCAATGTGTCAGGTGTTTGCGTCCTGTTTACCAGCTCATGTTAGTTCAGCCCCATCACTCCCAGCATCAGTCCTATTCCAAAAAGAAAGCCTCCTCTGCAACCCATTAATCACCTTAACCATTGTGTCAGGTTCTTTAAGGGTTGTTGCCAGAAAAACTAAAAAAAAATTTAAATAAAAATCCAAGCAGGTGGCTGGAAAACAAATAATGATGAATGCCTCTTTGGTGTGGTGGGAGAGTGTACGCTCAATAGTTTCAAAGGAAGATTAGATAAACTGAAAGTCTTACACCAGTACAATAATATTAGATTATAATTACTTTAAACATAACTTATTTTAACATAGCTATACCTTTACCCTATGTGTAGTTTGGGAATGTGTTATTTTTATATGGCTTAATTCAAAAGTATGATAGCCAATAGCCTTTAGCTAACATATTGCACCTGGATATTAAAATCTTATTAAACTCAGCATGTGAAATGAATGTCCTTTTACAATGATAAAGTTTTAAGTCAATTACCTGTTGCATATAATAATTAACTAAAAATATATTCTCCCCTTTACCATAACTGGGAAGATTCAGAGATAAGTGTTGATAAAAACAGATATTTTTAAACTCAAGAAAATACAGTTATAAATTGAAAGGGTTATTGTGCATTTCTTGGCATTTCATAGCAATCTACACATCTTAAATCACTCACTTTCAATAACCACTTACCCTGGTCAGGGTCAAAGTGAATGTTGGAGCCTGTACAGGGAATGCTAGGTATAAGGCAGGGATACACCCTGAACGGGACACACCAGTCCATTGCAGTGCACCATGCACACACATTTTCACATACATTCACCTCTTTAGAGCAAGTACAATGCTCTACAATGCAAACTATTAATAAATGAAATTAATATATTAAATGTAAAAACTCTTTGGGAGATCCAGTACAGAACAGCCTTTTTCATCCCAAAGCACAACCCTCTCTGCACTTTAATGCACTGCTACTTGCCTTTATCCTCAGCATAAAAGATGCAACTCTTCATTATTGAATACGATGACAGTCTCATCCACTTTGCCTTCCAATTTTGGCTTCCTAACTTCATCTCCAGAGGACATGAGTCTGTGATTTAGCCTTTATGTTTAGAGGCAGGTTTGACTCTTGTTTGCAGGAGAGCTGCTGAGTTCAGACACAGCAGGCTATGCTGCAAGAACACCAGAAAGACTCCACAGTTTCACAATGTGGCATAAATCAGTCTTTGATGCGATATGTCATGTGAAATTGTTGCAGTGCTGAATAAGAAAAAAAGCAAACCTACTGCTGTGTGTGAGTGCTTGTAAGGCATTTGCAATACTATGTGCTCCACTGTTCCTGCTGGAGTCCTCCAGGCACAGCTGGAATAGATGCATTTAAAGCTGGACATATTTGGAGAGGAAGGTGCTAAGCCTACTAATATATCCAGTTATACAACAAACAACAGGATTATTTGAATCCAGTCTCACCAGGACTTATGAACAATTCACAGCTGTAGGTTAGCTTGCTCATGAAATATCTCTGGGATAAACAGTCATGTAGAGATTGTGGTGGTGTGGTCAAGAGAAGCAGATGCTCTTCAAATGCAACAACCTATGATGAAGTAAACCAGTCCTGCAAGGGAAAACACAAAATTGGAAAAAGTGGGTTTCATTATGACTTATTATTGTTGGAAACTGGGGTTTGTGTGCCTTTAAAAGCAGCTCACAAAGAGCACAGTATTCATTAGTCCTCATACATCAGGAGGGAAAATGTGTATATTTTTTTGCTGTTGTTGCATTTCTTTCTAGTAAGACTACATGTAGGCAACATCCAGATGACTAGAATAGCTTAGTTTTTAAGTTGCCTCAGTTTAAGCTATATGGTTTTTCTGCCTCTGTTTAATTCTCCAGAGAACACAAACTAGTAATTGCCCTGGAATTGTACATATATGTGATCTCACATTGAAGTTATAACTCTCTCTGTTAAAAATATAATGTTAATGTTTAATTGTGATGGTTTAACTGAAAGTAAGATGGTAGTTCCCTGGGAGAAACTCAGTAGTATGGATGTCAATGCTCAGGCAAATATGAGAGTTAAGCTATACTATTCAAATCATTAAATACTTAAATGAAGGGCCATATGAATTTCATAGGACAAAAGCACGTCACATACACAACTATTATCCTTTTATTCTGAACACAGCTCCCACTTTGTGTGTGCACTCAACAATGTACAACCTGACATGTTTCTCTGCCAATGTTAATAAATGCATAAGGGTCAATCACTAACCTTTTTGTCACACACATGAAACCTAATATGGACAATGTAAACACTGGTGAAAGAGAAATGCCAGCTAACAGTTGCTATGATTGTAAGTGTCAAACAGAGCTTGTTGTAGGCTTGAGGGCACTATGTACAACAATATATTAACCCTTTCCTCTCTACTCCACACAGAGACTTTATAGAATATATCCTTTTTGTACTGTCACAGGATGAACTTGCCTATCAATGATGTGATTCTTATTTACACAAAATTACTAATACTACACTGTTGGAATGAAGTGGTAGTGCCTCATGCTTTGTCCACTTTAGGGTGTTCATGTCCATGTATGCTGTTATAGTTCAACTGACAACAGCAATGATGAACTCATGCAAGAGAGAGAGAGAATTCCACTACTCCATGCAGGCCAAGTTAATGGTTCCAGTCCATGGAAGGAATACTTGTGTCACTATGGCAGCCCAGCTCAAGATTTTGTCTAATCAGTAACGTGGGATTAATTAGTAACAAGAACTCCAGGTCTTCACAGAGGAATAATAGAAGCATAGTTCAGGAGGTGGAGGCCACTTATGGGCCCACATCACAGCAGGCTTCTATGTGGCCACTGAACTGAGACAAAGTGTCTGAAGGCCTGTTGAAGCATTGTTCATATTTTGGGAATGTTCTAAGAGAAAATGTCCATTAAAGATGCTGACCACCCACTCTTTAACATGAAGGTAAACAAGTGGCCACATACCCTGGACAAACCCTAATTGTACATTGATATGAAACACCCAGGAGAACTGTCACAAGCATTAGCTCACCAAACATCATTAAATAGTGTATGAGAATAGCTACTATATGTATGCTACCATGATTGGGGAAAGACGATGGGGAAAATACAATAGAGGTGCCTGTGCAGCAATTTCAACCACCATAACCTTGGTCAAGATAAAGTTGATTCCAGTTGCTGAAGAATGAATGAAACCAGTAAATGCATCAACACAATGTACATTGTCATGTTATTTAATGTTGCCATTTTTTGCCCACACAAGCTTCGTATCTGAACACCTGCTTCCAGAAGCAGCATTCTACCTCTTTGCTAAAGCATAAGCCATATAGATGTTAAACCCCAACTTCAGGACTAAACTGTGCCGTTTCTACAAGTCATTCACCCCCAGAATGTTGTTATTCTAGGTGAAATGCATTTATCCATCCAAACTGTCAGCCATACAGTCAGTGCCAATTTCACTGTGGCTGATGTTTTGTTAGGCTATTTGCTGGCTCCTTTCAGGGGCATTTGTGGGCATGTCTTTATTTTGGGAAATAGAAAATTGTGCTGATTGGGGAGCAACACAAAACAACTATGTTGTCAAAATAGCATGCATAACTGTTTTAGAGTGCAATTGTGAACATATTTTGCCAGGAAATGTTCTGAGGGCCTGAAGCATGAGAGGAGGTTTCTAAGGGCCTGAATCATGAGAGGTGTTGTTGAACCATATAAAAAGACTTTGTAGAGAGTGCTGGTGGTTCGGGTGAATCATGATGGATCAAGACTGCTGTTGGGCCTCCAGTGAAGCAGCCACCAAGCGTAATGGCTGGGGAAAAAAACAGGTGGATGCAGACAGGCAGATGCAAAGCTTGTACTCAGGGTTGACCCATTAGTAGAATTCATCTCCAGAGCCTGCAAAGTCACAGCTTTCTGCAGCTGATAGGGCCTCTTTGAGTGGAACATAACATCTTTTGGATTAAGTAATGCGCCAGCCATGAGCCTACATATGATGGCTCGCATCCTGGCCAGCATGCATGGGACACCTTGATTTCATGGCAGAAGTGCTAGAGCCCCTTGAACAAGTGTTCAATAAGCAATGGCAACCTAAAACTAAAACCTACTAAATGCTCTCTAGTTCAGTAACAGTTCACTCATCTCAGCCAGCATGAAATTGCTTCGGACCCTTTCCTCCAAAGTGCTTGCATGGCCCAACAATGTTTCAGAAGTTCATTAATTTGTTTCCCTTGCACTAATAAGTGTGTAAAAAAGAAAGTATTCCAGTTTTCAAAGGACTTAAAAGTCCAACAAACCATTTGAACAACTCAAAGGAAAGCCCACTTTGGTTACCATTATATATAATTAAATATATAAATATTACTTTGGATATGAATGCTACTGATTTCATCAACACTGTCCTGTCACAAATACAGAACAATGAAGAGCATGTCCTGGCCTACAGGAGATGCTAAATGTCCCAGATGCAGCAAAATTATTTCACCACATGGAAACTGTTGGACTACTTGATATTGTGGAATTGATGCCAAATTTCCAACAAACTGGGTTGTATTTTCACTGCATGAACAAACTACAGTAGCTTTTACAGGTTCACTAAAATCTCAGTGGCTCACACACTGTCACAATGTACTGCCTGATAATGGAAGTAATCACCACCTACAAATTGTACCTTCCATGTTTTTCAAGCAGCTGCCTTTCAAGTTCCAACAAAAGGTTCATACAGGCAAAGACCTGTTCTGCAGCACACCCATAGAAATCATCACCATTGATCTAATCGGCCTATTGAACAAGATGTAATAAAATAATTGATACATATTTGTGGTGCAGGATAATTTCACAAACCAGGTCGACAAACAAGCTGTAACAGTGGCTGACATATTCAGTGCTGAGTGGGTAAGCTCACTATGGAGCTCCCCATGCCTTTCACAGTGATCATAGCTCCAATTTAATGTCTGAAGTATTCCAAAGAGTGTATAAATAAACTACACTGTCTTTCAGACCACAGTCCTGGCAGGTTGAATGTTCCAGTGGCACCTGCAAAGGATCTTGAACACTACAGCTGACTGCATGCAGTTACAGTTTATCAGCCCACAAAGGAAACCTTAAGAAACCCTGCTACCAGCAATGGAGATCGAATCCATAAGGGACCTGACCCACCTGTTTGAAGAGAAAATTGGTAGTGGAGGATGAATGAATGGTTTTGGAGCCACCACTCAGAGCTCTGTTAGCCTATTTGTTTTTCCTCCAGATGCACCCAAAACGTCCCTTGGGGTTCACAATAGTGGGGGTAGCAATGAGCAGACAAATTTCTAGTGAGTTTTTGCTGAATCCCCTGTGACCCAAATGCATACAGGGAGGCCCAAACAGAGCAGCAAACCCCCAGATAGGTACACAGGTGATTAGTTTGTCTTGACAGACAGAGAGGCATGGAAAAAGGGGGTGACAAAGACAGTGTGTCATGTAGTTACTGTTATAATAAATAAGGAAAAGACTGTTAGTAAAAAGCCAGTTCATTTTAAAAAGCAAAAAAAAAAATTCCAAACATGTAGTGTATAATAAAATTTGTGGTGTTTATTTCAATAAAACTACATTGTTTCTAAGAGGGGTAATCATTTTTCTGTATAAAATTTGGTTTTGTGGAGAGCCACTTTGGCTAGAATTTTCTAGAAGGTGTTAAGAGAGTAATGAGTCTTGCATGTAGAATCTACTATAATATAAAATATCCGTATTGTATGATACAAGTGCTGGAATGATGTCATAAATAACCAGCGAGTAGTGTTGGATATAGGGATTTGTGTGCTTTTATTAATAGCTCACTAAGGCAGTTTTTATGTTTAGCAGCATTTATTTATTATTATTTTTTTTTAGCATGACTGCTTTGGAATTACAATTTTCTCACCAGTGTGGCTACCTTTGGTGTCTGGCTAAAGTGGGCATTACCCCAGAGGTGCTAGCTCTGGCCCTTAAAATTAAAATTTTTAGAGGAAGAGAGTTCATCTGATCCTTAACCATGGCCATGACCAAGGTTACATTATAAAAATATAGGAATATTATATAAAGTTTTGATCAACACCATTTATCTAATCTAATCTTTACTTAGCCAGTAGACGCCATTGGAATCTTTAGAGAAATAAACATGGATGACATTTTAAAATTAGTGAAGTCTGGTGTCATTTTTATTTTAAGGTCATAATTCCTTTTGTCAGAATACACTCAAAATCAGCTGTAATTAGTCTGTTGTTTCTGCACCCACTTTGCATTGAGGGAAACAAATAAGCTGAAAATCATCCATCATCTTGGGTCAGTACCTTCCATCATGCAAGGGTGTAGTCAACATCCACTTTTCCACAGTTCCTCTTGACTGAGACGTGCCTTAATGGTGGAGTGTATTTGTTTGCAGCTCCAACAAAATGCTTAAACATCACTTTCTCAGCACAGAGAAACACCAAAACATAACTGAAGTGATGCTCCATGGCACTCCAAATGACCACCCAAGAGAAGAGTGCTTGAGAATTAGTGGTAATAGGAATACTGATCAAAGATGACTAAAAGAAGCATGGTTTGAGAATCTGAAGCCTTTCTAAATTGCATGTAATGGAGTAATTTACATTTACATTTACAGTTATTCATTTTGTAGATACTTTTACCAAAATGAAATGCAAATGAGGTAAACTCCACTTCAAGCTGTTAAATGAGCCAACTGTAAAAGTGCCACAATTATACATGAATGTCGAACAAGCATGAAAGTTTCAAGGTTGTAGCATCTTGAGATCACTGTTTCTTGAGCTCGGTCTCTTTTCTCATTCCTCTAGATCTGTCCACTAGTGCTTTTCTAATACAGTCTTTACATTCATTGTCAATAATACTGTTGCTATTTTAAAGAATTAATATTTTAATATTTTACGATTGAACCAAGATGTCCATTGATCTGTCTGTTTTGCAAAATAGGTCTAAAATTCTTTAATTTAGGTGTAATTTAGGTTTTTTCTTGAGCTTGACTGGTAAAAACATATTGGCTTGGCCTTAGATGGTATGGGAGTTGGTCTTGTCAAGACTTATACCTTCCTTTACCACAACAGTGGTAGTAATAAGTGCTGCAAGCACTGCTTAGGATGCAGTCTGTTAAATTATGAATGACAACAAAGCAATGAATTTGCAATAGTGTGTCAAATAGCTAAGCTACAAAAAGTATAAGCCTAGTTTTGCATCAACAGGAAAGAGCAGATAGAGAGCACATGTAGACAGACATAAAGTCAAGCACACACTCAGAGGAATGAATTGTCAGGCTGTTTCAATGTACATTCCTGGATGAGCTGAATCTTCAGATGCACCTTGAAGGTTGTAAGAGAAACGGGAGAGTGAATAAAGCTGGTTAATTAGTTCCATCACTGTGAATCCACATCTGAAAACTGTCTAGGTCTTACATACAGGGAGTGCAGAATTATTAGGCAAATGAGTATTTTGGCCACATCATCCTCTTCATGCATGTTGTCTTACT
>JAQQZR010000037.1:9861510-9894497 GCA_030068235.1 Notoglanidium macrostoma | reverse complement strand
GACCATGGTTGTTGTTCAATAATAAAATTATTCCTCAAAAATACAACTTGCCTAATAATTCTGCACTCCCTGTAGTTTCACACAGTGGAAGCAAATGGCACTAATAATTTACATTTAGAAATTTGAGTACATGGAATAATGTGTGGGTATTGTATATCAGTTTAAACTGTATACTCAACTCTACACTTCATACTACTTGGAGACATAGATTAATCAATGTGAATTCCCACTTCTCTTTTCAAAAGATAAGAGTGACACGGACAAAATAAAATTCACCATCACCAAAAAAGTCTATTTTCATGCATCTATGAGATTCCCAGGTCTCAATTTCCCAGCATGTGGAATGTAGACGAGGACATTCAGCTCTGTCTTTTCCTTTCAAGTTCAAAACACCTCACTTCAAAAACAAGTGAAAAAACCTTTATAAAAAACCTTATTTCTCCAAAGGTAATTTGTCTTAGGATGCAGAGGTACATGTCTTTTAGCATTACTGCTTACCTGTCAAGTGAACAATATATGGAACAGAGGGAGTTCCCTTTGGCATATTCTTAACCTACCCTGAAATCTTATGGATAAAACATCTTTTTCTATATATGTAGAAATCACATTCATGGTAAAAGACATGAACATTTACTCTACTTTGTGCTGGTACTTAAATACATACCACAACAAACATCATACAAATTAAACTAATTTTTTTTTTGTTTTAAATATCAATATTTGCAAACATGCTCTTATTTCACTGTGCCAATCAATTTACTGAAAACCAAAAATAATTACAGTAATAATAATAATGCAAAAATAATGACAGTATACTGTAGATTTCTGGCAGTTAAGCTAATTACCTAATTTGATTTGCATTACCTACTGGCAGAGTGTCCATTATTGTAATAGCATATAAAAATTGGAAAACACCAACTTGCCATTAACAAAAGACTGATGGGCAAACCAGTAATGATAAATAGTGTAATTACACACACACACACACACACACACACACACACACACACACACACACACACACACACACACACATGCTCTGCTTATTTGTACATACATTGCTAATAGATTTTCTGGTAAAATAATCAGAATGTTTTATAGAATAAACAGTTCTTTTCAGGTAAAGAAGTATATTGTCCATATCATTTACATATTGTTTATTATTATTATTTTGGGGGAGAATTTTAGCTATTATATATTAGTATAATTAGGACACGTGAAGTATAAAAATGGAATATTAAGACTTTATTAAAATGATTGTGATGAAAATTAGTTTAGGAAATACACAATATATAAATAATGAAATAATTAGAGAATATATGCACAATTAAATTCTGATAATTTTCTTACATTTTAATCAGATGCCCAAACTTGCTGCTGTTGGCAAAGAGGACATAATTGAAGTAGCACAGACGGTGCATGTTCAAGTTATCAAAAATGGTCTTGTAGCTGTTCTGTCAGATAATGTGTGAATTACTCTGAGCCAGCAACTTAACCCCAATATTTCAGCCAAAGGCCTATATGAATTTGTTAAATTAAACTGCCATAATGTGTAGCAACATTTGGGGTTGACCACTGTGGGGCAACAATATGAAAGCAGCAAATATAACCCAGGGTCTAGGAAGATGATTATTATGACTTGTAGCAGCACAAACGAAAATGTTTGCAGCAAAATTAGCACAAACGCAGCACAAAGTATTTAGACTGGTTTGGTTAAAATGAGAAACTTTTGGGGTGCCAACTTCATGCAGGTTCTTACCAACCCTGTATCTCTTCACCAACACATCCTCTGTAGGTGTTAATGAAACAAGTAATTCTCTAAGCATGTCTCTGCTTTGCTGATTACACATTTAAACTCAGGGTCAAGGCTGATCTGTATAATGACATGCATGTTTTAAAGATAACTTAGCATTCACACCCCAAATGCAGTAGTACAAGTACATATCAATCTCACAGGGCAAACATAACCCATTTAAGAGTTTACTGATCTCTTGCTATCATTTTTATTTAACCAGCTTAGTATTTGCATTTAGTTTTGGAACCAGAAACTTCCACCCTTATTTCCCAACAGTTGACACAGAAGTCTGACAAATTGTCAAAGATTTTAAAACATTTTTCAGACAACATGCATTGTTGTATTACTTTAAATACAACACTATGTTTTCTAATTACACAGGGGATTAGTTTTCATGGTGACCATGTCTGCTGGAAGAAAAATGATCAATGATGATAGATGACATGATATGCTGTCCATATTTCTCCTTAAACTCTAGTTTAAATATCTTTCCCACATTTTGGTAACTTAACTATTTTAAACTCCATGCTTTATAGCACATCTAAATATTATTTACATATAAATATTATAATATAATATTATTATTAATATTATATAAATATTATTTATTTATTATTTATGCGTATTTTGTATGAGTTCAAAAATTCATACATTTTTTCAGAATGATTATTCCTATGCTATACTGCTGTTTGTCAAGTCATGCATAACAAGCTGTTAAAATTTATAGACTGTGTAAAGCAGTTAAACTGTATGTGTTCTAAGTTTATCACTCTACAGAAAAATTTATCACCCAGCCAAATTTGAATGATTAAAATATCTTAAAATATATATATAATTAGGTTTCAAAATCATAAATAAATAAAATAAATAAGCAGTATTCCCCTCTCTGAGACACTGGGGGCATCTCCACTGAAAGTGCAAAACCCTGCCCAATTGCGCCAAACCAAGTCCATGCATACTTGTGCATTATTATTCAACCACTCGTTGAATGTCTACATTATGGACGAGCTGAACTGCTCAAAATCATAAATAAATGTCAGGATTACACCTGTACTCTATTCCATAAGAGATCCTGCATACTAATAAGCCCAGCAGAATAACCATTGATGCAGCGTAAGGAAAGAAAGCAGAAGTGGGACGAGAGAGCTGCTGCACAAGCTAGGCTATGGGCTAACCCCCACGGACCATCCATTTGCTCTGGTGTCCATATATAGATTAGAAGTCTGGTGACTATGAACTTGAGAGTGGTGTGTTGTGTTGGGAACTTTAGTCCAATCTGTTAGCCAGCTTTGTAGGCTATGGTGTTCTCTGGGAAGTGGAGCCCTACCCCTTGAGGAGCTCACTCTGGGACTGGATCGCTTTCTTGGATGACCACTAGGAAGGGTACCTGGTTTCTCTGGATTCTTAGTGCAAAATTCCTGGCAGAGAAGGGGGCAAGGATGTCCTGAGCTGAAATCCAGCACTGTTGCTTAGGACCATAGCCCTCCCACACTACAAAATACTCTAATTTTCCTTCTTTACAGTGGGAGTTTAGTATAGACTTGACATTGTGTGCAGGCTTACCATCAACATTGAGGGGTGCAGGAGGTATGGAAGGGGGAACAGTCATAGCTAGTGTTCCACGAGTGACAGGCTTGAAGTGTCAGATGTGAAAGGAGGGGGAGAGTCAGCAGTGCAGTTGCATGTCTAGCTTATAGCCTACATTGTTGATAGGTTGAAGGATTTTTTATTGACTGATAATGTACCTGGCATTGAAATCCTTACATGCCTGTGTGCTCCTAAGGTCTTTGGTGGACAACGACACATGATCGCCAGGGTTATACTATGGAGTATCGGTAAACTTATTGGTTTTCCTTGCCGCATGTTCTAGAAGCTCGTGAGTGCTCTCCCACACTTGCTCACTCTGCCTAAACCAGTTGTCAACTGCGGGTGAGTCAGTGGGGTTGGTGTTCCAAGGGAACAGAGGCGGTTGGTATCCAAGCACACACTGAAATGTGGTTAAGTGTGTGGTATAGTGGTGAAGGGAGTTTTGGGCATACTTGGGATACTTGGCCCATGGGAGGAACTGTGCCCAGTCATCCTGCTTTTCAGAACAGAAGGTACACAGAAAAAAATCCTATTTCTTTAATTGCCCATTCTACCAGGCTGTTTGCTTGTGGGTGATACCCAAAGACTTACAGAGACCCCCCAAAGCTGGACCACAACCAGGAGATAAATTGTGTGCCCTGGTCACTCACCATGTCCTCAGGCATTGCAAAATAGCGAAACACATGGTTGAACATGAGCGCTGCTGTTTGAATGCAGTGAATAGGGCAGGCAGAGGTACATAGGCATAGGGATTTAGAAAATCAGTCAATGACCAACCTGATCACTGTGATTTCAATGGAATCAGGGAGCTCGGTAATGAAATCACTGGCAATTAAGGACCAAGGGCATTATGGCTTGAGCTTACCAGCCAGTAGCATAGCAGGAACCTTGGCCTGGCCACATGCTATGCAAGAGTAGATGTAATAATGAATGTCAGTCAGTATGTTGAGCCACAAATGTTTGGTTTTCAGCAGTTAATAAATGTGTTGTGTGCTGGGGTGGTCTGTGGCTGGGGTTGTCTGAGCCTCCTTGTGTCTGACATTGCCCGTACGTGTCTGGGCAGGAAAGTACATCCAGTTGGGTATATGCTTGGGATTTGGTATGCATGTATGTTGGCAATTTCTTTCTCGAAGTTCCAGGTGATTTTACTGATGAAATAGGAGGGAGGTGAGATGGACTCAGACTTTTGGTTTTTTTATCAGGTGAGAGAGAGTCAGGAAGTCAGCTTTGGTATTTTTTAGCCTGTTCAATATGAGACCAGAAATGAAAGTGAAACGTGGTCATAAAGATCACCCATCAGGCTTGGTGTGGGTTTAAATGTTTAGTTGTATTCAAGTTCTTCAGGTTCTTTTAGTCTGTGAAGATTGTGAAGGTATGTGTAGCCCCCTCTAGCCAGTGATGTCACTCCTCTAATTTGAGCTTTACTGTCAGCAGCTCATGATTTCCAATATCATAATTCTGCTCTGTAGGTGAAAGTTTCCTAGAGAAGAATGCCACAGGATGGAGTTTGGGCTTGAGATACCTCTGAGATAGTTCAGCCCCCACACTTGATTCAGAGGCATTAAGCTCAATCATGTAGAATTTGGAGGGGTTAGGATGTTTCAGGATGGGAGCTGTGGTGAATGCTGTCTTGAGCTTAGCAAAAGCCTCCTCAGCTGCTGGGTTCCATGATAAATGGTTGGGGCAAAGAATTAACCTCTTATAAATGCTGGCAAAGCAAAGAAAAAGTTCTTTGACTGTCTTTGGTGTGGGCCAATCTGTCACAGCAGCCACTATGGCACCATCCATAGCCATGCCTGATGATGTACCCAAGGAATGAGATCACAGAGACATGGAATTCACATTTTTTCCCTTGACGTAGAGATGGTTCTCAATAAGTTGTCTGATTTGGGCAAGGTGAAAGTCAAGAGAAGGGGAGTAGATCAAGATGTCTTCAATGTAAACTATGAAAAATTTGCCCAGCATACCCCCAAAAGGTGTTGCTCTCATTTGTGTAACATAGCTAATACTCTTATGATAGACCTAGTTAATCTGTGATAAAAGAACCAGGGCCATGTAGCAGACAGAATAGCTATACTAACCATCTACTAGCTGCTGTGAGTGATTCTTCCTCTTAGTATAAACAAAACTGTAGGAAATCTCAAAATGTTTGTTCCAATAATCTAATTACATATTGTTTTGATAATGCATAAGGTTTTCTAAGAGTAGCATTAGTGTCTATATTAGAATCAGTACATGCCATCAGAATATGAACCCAACTTTAAGACAGACACAAATATTTAGAATGTATCTTAGTCATAATAATCCTACCAAATCAAATGATTAATAATATCAGCAACTTCACCCAGTTTTATTGAATATCTCTCTTATTCTTTGACTGGTTCAATCTCTGACATCACAGAATGAACTCACTAGATTCAGTGTTTTGCTTCACACTAGGTAATGTTGACCAATTATTTAGTATAGCATTAAGTTGCCAAGGCAAAAGACAACCACTGAAGCACAAATACTGACAGGATATACTAACAACACTGGTTAAAATAGTATATTACCCACTACTGGCCCCTGATCAAGGTTGTGTCTCTTAATTTGCATTACTAGATCTCAGTGCAGTTTGTGATACCATAGATCATAACATTTTTGAAAATCAATTTCAAAATTTTTTTGATGTTAAAAGAAAGGCTCCTTCCTGGGTCAGGTTTTATCTGATTGACAGCAAATGTAAATGATAATGGTGATTTCTCTATACATACAATGTTAAAGTTTGGTGTTCCACAAGGCACAATTCTAGGGCCACTACTTTTTCTCTATACATGATAGGTACATTCATTTGTAAACATGGTGTTCACTTCCACTGCTATGCTGACCACACAGCTGTATGTTTTAGGACTATTGTAAAGCTTTGCTGTCTAGATCTTCCAGTAGCTATGCAAACTGGAAAAAATCTGGAAAACTTGAAAAAATCTTCAGCTTTTCCTCAACCTTCAAAATGCATTAGTCATTACTAGGAAAGTTTGACTATTTGAAAGTTTGACAGTTTGATGGTTTTGCCTCTCTTTTACCACAATACATTAATTATAAAATACTACTCATGACCTAGAAAGCACTCAGTCACCTCACCCTACAGTATCTGAGCAAACCTTAGGTATATTATTATAGGTATTATAGGTACTGTGAAACTTTGTGAAAGCTTTGTGACAACATCTATTGTTAAAGGTCCACTTTAGGTGGACTTTATTGTTAAAAGTCCACAATCCATGTAGGATTCAGTTGATTGCAACCAACATAATGCCTCTCCCTTACCCCTCCCTTTCCTACATACCCTCCCTTTCCTACATACGTATAAAACCTATGGTGACCATCAGGTGCCTGTAGCATACTTCCAAGTACTTATATTCATGCTCTCTTGCTTTTTCCATGGTAAATAATACGTATGATCCCCCATTTTTCAGAAATTGGGTTTTCAAACTTAGTATCTAAGGTAGCCAGTATCTGCAAACTTCTTTCTTCTTCCTTGTCTTCCTTTCTTCTTTGTCTTCCTTCCAGTGCTTCTTTCCGTATTAACTTTTCAAAATGAGAAACACGGAAGGGGCTCTCTAATGGTTTGGTGGATCCATCAACGAGAACCTCCCTATGTAGATATAAAGGGTTTGTTCCAAGCTTATGAAAACATAATGATTCATAGTTACAAGTAATTATACACTAATGAAAACATACCTATGAATACAATGCTAACTCCGGATACGATCATGGCACTGCCCGGCATCCAGATGATGCGGGTGGCCAGAATGAAGGAGAGCGGTAAGAGGAAAGGAAGGTACTATCATACTACCTCCCCAGGGAATTCTCGCATGTTATCGTGATAATGGCGTATGTTCCCCCCTCGGCCAATGTGGAGGCAGACTGTGACTCTCTCCACTCTGAGGTCAGCAGTCTGCAAACACAGCATTCTCAGGCCTTGTTCATTATATCGGGTGATTTCAACCATGCATCTCTGGACTCCACACTGCCCACTTTCACCCAGTATGTGACTTGCCCCACCAGAGGCAATAAAACACTGGACTTACTGTATGCTAATACAAAAGACGCATACAGTCCATCACCTCTTCCTCCCCTGGGAAGATCAGCTCACAACCTGGAATATTTTGCCCCTGTGTATGAGCCTTTAGTGCGCAGGGAGCCACCAGTCACATAACACAGTGCAGACATGGTCGGAGGAGAGTGAGGAGGCGCTAAGGACTGTTTTGAGTCTACTGTGTGAGACGTGCTTTGTGATGATCATGGGGAGGATATCGACAGCTTTGTCACTTGCATTACGGACTACATTAATTTCTGTGTGGATAACATCGTACCCACCAGGACTGTGCGTTGCTTCCCTAACAACTAACATTGGATTACCATCTCAGGCTACAAAGAACAAAATGCTCTGCCGGTAGGGGATGTGAGGTGGGCAAATTATCTGAATCACTTCTTTAATAGGTTTGATTCATCCAGGACGCATCAAGGATCTCTAACATCTGCTGCAGTCACACCCGCCCCCACCTCTTTTTCACCTTTGACACCTCGGACACTTCACACCTCCTCCACACACCCTTCTCACTGCTCCCCTCCCCCAACCACAGCATCCAGCACACATCCAGCACACGGCTACAGCCTGTCTCTTTCAACCACCCAGGTTAGGAAGGAACTGAGGTCAAAGTCAAAAAGGCAGCGGGCCCAGATGGCATTAGCTCAAGGGTTGTCAAGTCCTGCACGGATCAACTGTGTGGGGTGATGGAGCACATTTTCAGCCTGAGCCTGAAGCTGGGGAGGGTACCACAGCTCTGGAAAACCTCTTGTGTGGTACCAGTACCAGACTCCACATCCCAAGGACCTCAACAGCTCTGATATCCCACCTAATGAAGACCTTGGAGCAGCTGGTCCTTGCTCAGCTTCGGACCCGGGTGAGCCCATCCCTGGACCCACTTCAGTTTGCCTACCAGCCTGGCATTAGAGTGGATGATGCCGTCATCCACCTCCTACATCGTTCCCTCTCCCACCTGGAGACTGCTGGGAGCACTGTGAGAATCATGTTCTTTGATTTCTCCAGTGCTTTCAACACCATCCTACCCACTATCCTGAGGGACAAGCTGGAGCACACAGGTGTGGACCATCATCTCTGCACATGGATACTGGACTACCTCACCAACCAACCACAGTATGTGAGAACCCAGGGCTGTGTGTTGGACAGGGTTGTCTGCAGAACTGGGGCCCCACAGGGAACAGTTCTGGCACCGTTCCTTTTCACCATCTACACTACAGACTTCACTCACAACACCACACACTACTAACACTGATCCGGAGGACCATCTCTGTTCTGGTTTGCCCTCTGGACCGAGTGGAGGTGGTGAGTGACAGCAGAATGGTGGCTAAGCTGTCGTCACTATTGGATACCATAACCCACCCCATGCAGGAGACTCTGACAGCACTGAGCAGCTCCTCCAGTGGCAGGCTGCTGCACCCACAAAGTGGGACGGAGAGATTCCGCAGGTCTTTCCTTCCAACCGCTATCAGACTCCACAACAAACACCTTGCTGATGACCATACATGCACAAACAAACATAAGCACACATCCAATACAATATGTGAGTTCTCTTATGTGCAATTTCACTTGGGTGCAATTTTTCTGATGCACCATTTTTATGTGCAATTTTATGTGCAATCTATATGCAACTTATGTGCAGTTTTCTGATGCAACGACTCTTACTTTGTCACTCCATTGTGTACCTGGAGTGCACATTTGTATTTTTATTATACTTTATTCTACTCTACTGTTTTTAATTTTTTTTTAAAAATGCTCTTTGTTTCTTTTCACTTTCTGCCGTGGCAATGCAAATTTCCCACTTGTGGGACTAATAAAGGTTTATCTTATCTTATCTCTTAATATTCAATTTCTGCTAATAGATCCCCTTAAACCCTATATAGGGGAACTTTAAAAGCATTATACAAATAAAATTTTATTTAATTGTGAGCCTTAACTCTGTTTTTGCCATTTTGTCCTCTTAATTTTTCTATAGCGAGATACCATTGACCATTTTTAATGGCAGAAGATGCCAGTTGCTTCCACTTCTTTTCTGACTTCAGGTGGATAATGGCACACAGTTTGCGTCATTTTCACACTCTGTAAATCATTCAGGTATATTTGTTCCCTGTATATTGAGGTCATAGTGATCATGGAGTAGAATACTCCAACCAGAACAGATATGTTTTAACACAGTGTATTTATATACTGTGCTAACAGGAAGGCACATTAATTGCATAGCTGACTCAGACACTTCTACTGCAGTCTAACACCTGCCTCTTTGTAGCTGGAAATCTTAATTTGCTACAGTGGTAAAAGATGTATGAGTCTTACTTGACTGGGTACTAGACCACCATTATAATGCTAACCGGAAAAACATTTGGCATTAGCTGATATGTGCATTTTTGATTTTGTCTATATCTATATCTATAGGCTGTATCTGTGTATATATATGCAGATGAGATCCTGAAAAAAAAAGTGAAGGTCCTTTTTTCACTTTGAAACTTCTTGATCATTTTCAGGACTATAGACACACAACACCATGAAATTAATTAATGGCATAGTGTGTGCTGTGAATTTATTTGTTAAATACTTTGATTTAAGCTCGTGTTGTTCAGGTAATGCGGATTTGAATTTGAGTACCGTTGTCATGAAATAGCTTACAATAACAAAGATTAGCTTGAGACCATGGTTGTCATATTTGCCTGACAAACATGTTTAAAAAAGTTTTTTTAATATAATCTTCTAAAACCTTGATTTTATGATTTTGTGATTTTTAAAAAATATATATATATATATTTTATGATTTTGTGATTCTATTTTATTCTCATCAATCAATCACAATTAAGTGAGTATTAACAACAAACAAAGCTGAAAAATAAGAATCACATAATGGAATGATCTGGGTTTAGTAGTACCTGGAAACAAGAACCAAATAAGCAAGGTGGTAAACAAGGTCGTTCAGAGAATTAGATCATTATAAACGGGATTATTTTAACCAGAGGAGGTGTGTTAATGTAATTTGTAAGATATTTTTGGAATAATTGAATTTGGATTTAAGATTCAGGACGAATTTTTGTAATTTGCCCAAATAGCCTGGATTAACAAGTCATAAATATCAATCTAACTGACAGGTGTGACACATACAATAAAAACACAGCACACAGCTGTTGCCAGTTGTAGTTATTACATTATTGTGGGCTTAATTTAAACAGGACTACTATATAGAATATAAAGACAGTTTGACAATATTAAGAAAAGAATTTGTTCTGAAATTATTATGTTTCAGACTAGTAAAAACAATAGACTGCTAATGTACTTATTCTGGATTTTTAAAAAAAATCTAGTTGGTAATTGCCTTCAATTATCAGAAATTGCAGTAGTCAACCTAATTATGATTGAGTAAAATGATTAAGTGAAACTTTTCAAACTCTTACCCCTGTGTGCATGAGAAGCAATAATGAGGCGGAATAATTTGTTAGTGCATAAATTATTTTATATCATACCATATATCATATAAACACTTTGACTAGGCAATTCTGGTCCACAAAAAAATGATGTTTTATCCTCTTTAGAAATATGTATGCTCAAATCAATTTTGATCTGCAATATTGATGGATACTATTCCACACTGAACTGAAATAATATTCTTTCCAATCAGTGTTCTGCATGGTCTCTGGCTTATTTCCTTCTTTATGTGCACTACAGTTGTACTTTTATTTATGAGACAGGTTATAGAAATAGATGGCATGATCACGCAGCCTGCCATATGAGCACACTGACTATAAGGCAGTCAGAACTAGGGGGCAGTAGTGGCTCAGTGGTCAGAATTCTGTTCTAGTAAATAGGAAGTATTATTAATTCAAATCCCTGGGATTCAAGAAACCACTGCAACTTTTATCAGCACCAGATCCATGCTTGGATTGTACCCTATTTAAAATGTAAGCCTCTTTGGACAAAAACATTTGCCAGGTGAATAAAAAAAAAGTGGTACAACAGGGTTTGAATAGGTCACTTAATTAGCAATGCTAATTACTTATCCTACTTTATATCACACTGATGAAGGCTAACAGTGTACTATTTTTATGCCTAGTGGTCCTGCTTCTACAAACCATGTGTAATAGTATAGAGCATATTCAATGTAGCAAGTAATAATGCAAGTAATGCTTCACAAAATAATGAGTATAATGTCTAAAATTTGTTGTATTTTCTAAATTCACTCCAGAGATATGTTCTTATTATTTAGACACAGAACAGTGCTTAATTAAATATTTGCCCCACATAATTACTAATTGCGACTTGAAATTAAAGTGTTTTTAAGTCATTGTTTTAGCTTGTAAGCATTTGCATAAGTTTTACAGTGAAGAAATTAGGCGCAAAATCCTTTGAAAAGGTACAAGTCTCAGAAATACAATGCTTCATATTTTACCATGTCTGAATTGCAAATTTAATTTTCATATAAGGTTTTCTCCTTTGAGCTGCTAAAGAGTAGCGATAGGTATAAACCATATACACACCAAAAAAAGGGTTATATTTATTCTTAGAGAAGTAAACTAACAACATGAAGCTACCAACATGATTTGTTAGCTGCCAAAATACTTCACAACATCTCTGTGAATAACAACACCAAACTATGTTTCCATATATATGGTTTGATTGCTTCTTGGCACTAATGAACTTGATTTTATATTTATATTAACACTCCAATAACCACCATTCAACCAAGGCTTTCCAATCATGCATGTTTTCTCTAATAGCTACATATCAAAGCTCAGCTGCTTAAATCTTAAGATTTCCAAGAGAAATGCTGGCTTTCGGGTCTGTCTTTGTGTTCATAGCTATTAAATAACTTACTTCAAATTGTCCAATTTAGTTCAAGTGATATGCATTTTACTGTTAATTCTTGCTGTGTGTGTGTGTGTGTGTGTGTGTGTGTGTGTGTGTGTGTGTGTGTGTGTGTGTGTGTGTGTGTGTGTGTGTGTTGATGTTTGCTGATGTCTATTTTGTATGTTTTGTTTACTGAGTTAATTATGTACCTAATGGGAGACATGTTTTCAGCAAACACTGAGATAATAATGGTTCCTTGCACTAGAGAATAAAACTTGTCTTTGTAGATTTAGGTATTTTATGCAAGGATTGAACTTTATAAGGTTTTCTTACTTTAATCAGGAATAAATACAGTATAGTAGTAAGTGATGTTCTAATCAAATTGATGTGCCACCCTGTGTTATCACTGAGATTTCAGTGAGTGACTAGCCAGGACACTTTGCCCAGAGTGCACATACCGTTAGTATATGATGTAGTTAAATCTCTGATTGTGTCTTTGATTGTTTAGTAATGCACCACTAAGCTTTAATTAAAATACATACATCTACGGTTCAGGTAAACACCCATATAGCCTCCTGAACTTATTTAAACCACACAAACGAAGAAACAAATTTTGTAAAATGCAAAGCAGACAATGTAACAGGGACATTTATAAAAATGCAAAATGTATACTTTCTGAAGGGAATATTTTGTGGTTAAATACCAAAACTGCCATGTTGGCAGTTTGGAGCTTAAATAATTCCCTTAACGGAATGGCTAACCCCGTATTCTGATCCTAGTTTTCTTCTGCTCCAGGATATGTGAAGAAAGTAACTGTATTGCACAAAGCACAATGTCAAAGATCAGAATCCAGAATCAGGCAAAGAGTCAGGCAATGCACAAACAATTATTCAGTGGATGAGACTATAGTCAGAAACAAGAAAACGAATGTAATTTAAAAATTAGGCAAGTTTAAAAATCTTTAAAATGGCACATAAACAGGGATGTTAATCAGGCCACAGCTGCTGGACATTATTTTCAGCAAGCCAATAACTTACATCCTTCTTGAGCTCATTTGGCATTTTTCCTTTTTCCTTAAATCTTTCAAGAGACTCAACTCATGAGTCTAAAATGTTTTTAACATCTTCGCACACATGTATATAGCAGTTGTAATTATATCATGGTGTAAAATACATTTAAGCAATAGAATGTTTAAATATGTTTATGAGCTCTCAGGACAAATAAGGATAAGATACAAATTACACAAGTAAGCCCAAATCTCTTAAAAAAAAACAATATTGTAAGGTTAAATCCGAAAATTTTTACCTAAGACCAGAGAGGTTTTCGGCTATAAGAATTTAGTGAATTTAAGAATGCTTTCACATGTACAGCATTTAGTCAGTTTGAATCAAACTATGGTATTTGCTTTTACATTTTACTTATTTGGCTGACACTTTTGCTCAAAATGACTAGTTTAACTGAATAGTTGAGGGTTACGGGTCTTGCTCAAGGACCCAACCATTGTCAGTGCTGGAATTTAAACTCAGGATGAACTCATGTGAACTCATTTGAACCCTCAACCTTCTGATCAGTAGCCCAAAACTACTGACCACTGAACCAACACTACAACGTTTTTTCCCTTGGTGAGATCTGTTTAAGCAGGTGACAACAACACTCAGATTCAAACTGAAATGGTCTAAGATTTTGTGAGTGAGGTGTTCTTGGTCCCGTTCTAACCAAACTCCTGTGTGTTTCAATTGCAATGAGAAACCAATTTGACTCAGAATTGGCTCCTATACAGGAAGTGAACCAAACATGGTGTATATTATGGGTTGCACACAACATTTATTGTGTGAGCTGTTGATTCGTGAGGTGCAATTACCAAACAAATAGGTAAGTGTAGTGCTGCAGAAATGTATATTTGGATGAGTAACTTGATACACAAAAAATAATTAATGAAAATATCTTATTTATTTAGTACTGAGTCAATTTTCTACGTGTTTGAGTGATTGTTGTGTGAGAATGCAGATTCTATTGTAAAATGTTACATGCAATTATTTAGGAAGACCTGTTTTGAATTTTGCAAACGAGGATCAACTAGCTTAAATAACCACTGAACTAAGCTGACTGATGCTCTGACTGTCTAGTTTGTTTGTCTGTTGTTTTCATCAGTACATAAATTGTAGTCATCAGTGTACTATGATGCAGCAGGATGTGCAATATATAATGTGCACTTATAATGTTAACTTTTAATAATTTGTGTGGTTCACACATGTGGCCATTAGATTGCTTTCACAATTTTGCCATATAAGTGTCCTACACTGTCTGCAATTCCCATAACTGCAGACTACAATTCCCATAGTCCTCAGCCCATGAGCATGTCACATGATCAATCATGAAATCAAACAAACATGATGCTTGTTCAAGATCTCCAGATCACTGATTGATCTCACATGTTCAGAGTCAGCCACAATAAAAATCTAGCCATAAAAATAACCCATATCAACAAAGTCTTTCCAAAGCCTTGTTCCAACATTGCACCTATGAATGTTACTTTGCGTTGTGCAGTTTTGCTTAATTGTTTTGACCCTGCCTGCTAATTATTCTCTTATTTGTCTTGCCTACTTCATGCCTGTTTTCCCATTGCCTGACCCAGTGCCTGTCTATTGTTCTGAGTATCGATTAGCCCTTTTGTTTTCTTTGCCTGGATGGTTTTTAATAAAATCCATAACTAGCACCTGTGTCTGTTTGTTCGCATACGTGACATAAATAAAAATGGTGTGTATAAGAATTTTATACCTTTAAATGAAAACAGAATTGTTTAGTGCTGTAAATATCTTCAGTATTATTTTTGTTGGGTTCAGGTATAAAAATCAATGGTGATATATGAAGGTTGTTGAAATCTTTGACATGGCAGCAGTGGCTAATCCTTACATTCTTTTCTGTTGTGCTCTTGGGCAATGAAAAAAGATACAGTATCATAACAAAGAATAGCTTAAAACATAAGGACAGATTTCTTTTTAATACAAGGGAAATATAGAAATAAAAAAAAAATCTGGAAAGCACTGTCACTATTTAGTTGGTTTGGAAAGGATGCGCTGAGGTGGCTAATCAAATCAAATATTCTGTGTGCACTATTGTAAATGGTGTGGTGTTAGCATTTAAAGATCTCCAGATAGGATCTTTTCCTTTTTTTCCCAAATAGCCTGCATTTTAACAGTGTGTTCTATGTAATGAAATTGAAATAGCATTTTTCAAATCATTTTTCAAACAATGTCCTCTTTCTCTGGGTTTAAATTGGGATTTAGGGGACAGAGAAGCTCAGCTTCTTTCATGGATGGCAATAATGAAGGTTAATGTTATTATATAGAACTCATCACTAATATCATGCAACTGTAATTAGACATTATGATTTGCCTTAGGGCTTAATTTAACTACAACTGGATGGTCAGAATTTCAATTTCCACTTTAAGTTTTCATTCTTCACCAATTTTAGCATCAAAATATCAAGGTATCTATATATTTTTTCAGAAGGACTTTAAACAGCAAACAGAACACTAGCATCTTCATACCTCTTTTGAAAATAGAGATAGTTGCTCCCTCTGACCATCCATATCTCACTCGACTCTTAAACGTGATTGAATTGAGGATCTTATTAGCAGGTTTGATCTACACTGTTATCTAGCAAGTGTAAAAACTCACGAGGTTACCAGTGTCCATTTTGAGTGTATTTAGGATGTTATTTAAATAATGTTAGCGTGGGTGTGTTAACAGCATGTTGACCACATAAGCCTCAAATTGCTCAAATTCTCAATAATCTTTTCATAAAAGCTGATCCACATAAAATATGCCTACTGTATACTTCTTTGATGTATCTAGCAAGCTAAATGTTGACCATTTCATCTGGCTATGCAGAGTAAGCTAGCATTATGGCATTTGGAAAACATCAGCAATAATCAGTATTCTTCATAGGTTGAGGTATTATTATTTAATTTATGCAGTAAGGGACAAACTGGGAAGTGGGTTTCTTAAAGGAGTAAACACAAATTTATCAATACTTTGTGTGTATAATTTATCAATACAAGTTGTTTTCACAGATCAAGATGAATGCAAAAATCCAGATCAACTGCCAAAAATCAGGCCAAACTGCTGAACCTCTTCACTTCAGTAATAAGTTCTCGTAGAAAATTTTTTTTTAATTACAGCTACCGATGCTACATACATAACAGATGTTTTTTTTTTTTTTTCCAAAGAAAACAACCCAAGAGTAAGAAAAAATGAATATTGATTATTTTGGTCAAGTAATAAGGAAGCAATAAAATAACTTTATAAATAACTAATAGCAGCTGCCAATGATGATCTACCAGCTTGACCAGTTGAAAGGAAGTTGCTTGTCAGACCAAGCTGGATTTATCAGAAGGTTCATTTAGTCACAGTAATTTTTATAAATTTAACAAGGCAGAAATGAACACTGGGAAAGTTAATTAAACACTGTAAGTTTACATTTGAGGCTGTAAAAGGTAATTAAATTTGAATTGTATAGTACTTTTAACAATAGACATTGTCATGCAACCACTTTACTTGAATCCAGGTGTGGATTTGGAATCCCTAATGAGCAATCCAGAGGTGACAGTGGCAAGGAAAACTCCATGAGAAACTTTGACTATGTTCACATCACCAGGCTAAAGTGATTCAAATATCATTTTTTGCCTTAATGTGACACAGGTCTTTTCAAATCAGATTTGAGTCACTTTCACATGTGGTCATAGATTGCTTACATATTTGTGACCATGTGACATGAATGAGAATAGTCCAATCGGAAATTCATGTGGCTTTTTGCCTATACTCGTACTGAGCTGGCTCCCCATTCCTCGTACCCACACATCTCTTGGTGCAGCAGTATCAGCAATAGCTGCAAAAACCGCAAAAGCTAACCATCTGGTTTTTCTCACCTTCTCAACTTGATCATGTGCAACTAACGAACTGTTTGCCGTCCTCCAGAGCAAAGTGCTTTGCATACATTATCTACTAGCACGTCCATTTTGTCAGTTTGTTTTTTCTTGTTGACGGATAACTCGTTTATAATTGATCAATGTGTGCATGCGTGACGTTTTGAAGGACAGATGCATTCACATTACAGTTGGACACAGGTCACTTGTAATTATGAATATGAAATGGCAAATCCAGTCTGAGCAAAGAATGAGAATTGAACGTTGAGGCTTAACGTGAAAGTAGCCCCCGAGTGTCCCAAGCCTCAAAAGGGAACTCATGCTGAAAAGTGGGATTCCAAGTCATTATTCAGCTACAAAAATAAACTGTAAAGAAAAATGAAAAAAGTGTGAAAGGTGAAAGAATGAGCATCATGGCATTTGTGATTACAGTTTACAGTATCCGGTTGAGATCATCCAGTGATGCTTAAGCATAAACTGTTTTGGGGAATCTTCAGGGTATCCAAGTGGGACCATTCACAACAGCAGAAAATGAGTCACAAGTACAGAAGCTCCAAGAGGAGAACAGGTATCAGGATGAATCAATAGGCTAGGTGTTCATATCTATGTGTATATGCAACACAGGATTTTGCTAAGCTAGTATTCATTTTTGTTGATTGAACAAGGAAAAAAAAAAAATTAATACTGATATCCAGATTCAAAACAAGAGCTACATAACATACTATTTCATTTTGGTTTAATCTCCGCGTAGGAGAGTCGTGTTCCTTAAAAGCAGCTGATTGATAGTGGCTGCTGTAGCATTTTCTGTATTGTCTCAGTCAGCAGCAGGCTGAGACGAACAAGCCCACCACCATAACACACTCATAGCACAACATGCGTTTTCTTTATCCTGCATTCAGACTGGAAACGCGCGAGCTGCTGATTTCAGGACGTTGTTTATAGCAGAGGTGCGGAGACCCGGACCAAATTTCTCCGCGTGATTTATTGACGTTTGGTCGATCGCTGCTGAAGCATCTTTAGCTATCTGCTGCTGTCTGCTTCAGGAAGCGCACACACCAAATGCGCGAGCGGGGAAGTTAAGACATGCCAGTCCCGATTTCTCCCGAGATCTCCCCCGGCAGTTTGGACGGTAAGAGCGCCACTTTCTTTGCTTTATAATGCTTTTTTATATGCTTTATCATCAGTGGACAACGTGTTTTTCGTGTACTTTGGTCCAGACTGACTCGGACAGGCGATATTCAACTGTGAAGGCAGTCCACATTTCCCACAGATGCAGCCTATCCAGTGCTCGGCTGCAGCGCGTGAACCTGTTCAAATGGATTTAAATAAGAAAATCACTTCCTATCTCCGATTTCATGTGTTTCATGAGTCTATGGCTCGCGTCCACATAAACAATCGAGACATGCATTAGGGAAATTAAACCTTAATGCAATACAGCTTGGTTTGCCTGCTTTATAAATAGATATAAAATATATGTATTATAAATATATAAAAAGCATTGTATTAAGTGATGCACCGAATCTGAAACAGGACTACATGGATGAGTCATACACAACTCTGTAGAGACGCTTTTACTGTCTTAACTTTAACTCATTTGACAGAAGCTTGATATAAAAATGCATTACTGTTATATAGCAACATGCACACGTGTTTATTCGTCTAACTTAGAACTAAGCATCGCTATTATTCCATTATTGTTTATTAGTCCAAATTGTGCAAAATTGTGCTTTGAGGTTTTTGATGATCCATGAAACTCATGATCTCTAATGTCAGCCTAGCAGACATCAGACCACGGATACTGTATGTGCTTGAGAAATTGGCTCAGATTACACCACACAGTTTACACTCAGACTGATAAAAGTTTTTTTTTTCTCTAGACAGTTTGACATGTTATTCACCCTCGGAGTGTGTTTCCTTTGGAGCAGCAGTGCTTCCCCTTGTGGTAACTCACTGCAACATTAACTATCATATCTACAGTAGATTTCATTTAACTGTACATTTCTCTATTATAAAATAATGTCTGAATGCTCAGATTAAAGGAATACAGGAAATGCTATTTGATTATGGACATGCAGTCTCTTTGGGCCATTAATAGATATCCAGGTATTAATGTTGCAATAAGATTTGCTTATACTGTGTGTTGCCTCTAAACAAACTCTTTTAAATATTTGTGAAGCCCTTTTTTGTTTCCACCGCCAGAAACAGAAAATCTACTGCAGGTGCCTTCGGGAATGATTCAGATGTGCCGTCAATACAACCCCTTAACATGAGTGAAATGCTTGTTTTAATGACAGAATATGGCTGCAGTGGTTAACTCATACTTCCTTCACTTTTGTGCATTTCTTTTGCACTCTAAAGCAATTACAATGATACAGCATCACAACACAGAATAGCCTGAAACATAAAGACAGTCATTGTTATTACAAGTGAAATGTAGCTTTTAAAAAAAAATCTCAGCTGCACTATCACTAATTAGCTGGTTAGGACCAGATGGACTAAAGGCAGCTAATGAATACAGCAATTCTCAGTGTGCTATTTGAAGTGGTGTTGGCTTTTAATGTTCTCCAAATAGGATCTTATTTTTTTTGTTCAATTACATTTCAGTAATATTCAAACTGCTGGATGGAGTGAAGGATAACATGCAAGTCCGAAAGGTTTCATCACATCAGGTCGGACAAATCCGGTTGTGAGTTGTGGTACCGCAGTAATCCGAGTTTCGTAGTCTAAAAACTAGGAAATAGTTTAACCTGTTATACATATCTTAATAAAATCAGAAAACGTTCAGGATATTACTATGGCAGCCGGACTTGGAACTGGCTTTCATGTGTAATGAATCCACACTGTGCATTTGGGATTAAAAAAGGATGTGTCTAATGAGAAAAGTATATAAAATGATTTTGTGAAAGGACATATATCATGCATGGAGCAAAAAGATGTGAATTCACTTGCATAATCTATGTTTATTAGACAGCTCCACTCAGCTCTTTGTCGTCCGGAGGTGAAGTGAAGACCATCAAATCCACTGAGGTTCAGCTTTCATTATAAGAAGACAGGAACATGCTGTACCTTTTTCTTTTGCCCTTGCCCTGTCCCAGACAGCTGGAATTTGGATGTCAAAGTAGAGAATGTGAAATATACGCCAGTGGCTTTTTCTGAATGCTTTGCCCATGCAGGAATGAAAATGTGAGAGTGAAACCTATTCAGGAATACAGAATATACCAAGAGAACATCTGTGCATTTGGTATTGCATTTTAAAATCCAATAATAATTTTTTTCTTTCACTTTAATTAGATGCATTTTTTATTCTATTATAGCCAAATGACCCTCACATGCTCTCAGCTCTGGTGTCTTTCAAACGGCTTTACTGGAAACTCGTACTCATCTTCCCAGGAGTGCCTTTTCTTGAGCCAGTGAGTGGAGACGGACATAAAAAGCATTATTCGAGACACATTTACACACATAGAAGCGTAGCATTCCAACGCTGTTGTTAATAAGGTGACAGTAAATAAAATGGAGCAAGCTGGCCAGGGTGAACCAACATGTCTGCTATTGTATCAACATGTTCCTCACACTGGCACTGAACCTGACCATTGATTTCCCTGTTACATGCTAAGAAAGCGCAGCCAGAATAGTTGTTATTCTGCTATTAACCTATACATAGCACACTCTCTAGTTATGACATTGGGAATTATGAAGTTGCTTTCTTAAGCAGCTTTTTTTCTGTCACTCTTTTTGAGCAAGCGATTTAACAAGGGCAAGGTGGTGTCTGCTTGCGTGGGAGTTCTGCTGTAGTGCTGCTGGTGTGATGCTTGCAAAAGCCCTAATTGTGTCTGTCTTCCTCTCTGTAAATGGCGAAATTACCTTTTCCACAGGGCTCTCGACGTAGTTGAATTGAATTTTCTCTGCATGAGGACGCAGTTTAAAGAGACATCGTTTTTTTGGCAACATGAGGTTTGATGAAGCAAGCAGAGATGATGGAAGGAAGAGTCACGGTGCAGTCATGAGGGAAAGGAAGGTGGGAGTGATCTGGGCCATCTGTCAGACTTAGCAAATAATATTTTTTGAGGAACAGTAACACTAAACTATTACATAAATATAAATGAGCAAGCCTAGCCCGTGTTTAAAGGTTCTTAACTTCGTTACAGTACAAAAACAGCTGCAAGTGAGTATTTGATCTAGGTTACTTCTCTGTCTCATTGCTTCTTGGTGTCATAAGCTGAGCTGTAAAAGAAGTGGTATAGCATTAGTTGTGTGATTGCATACATCAGCAGCTTGAGCTCATGAGGCAGGGGAATGTCTGTAATTCCCATTCACTATAACCTGATACATTTATCCTTTTTAATATTTATAGATTGATACTGTTCTTTTTATTCTGTGTATAATGAATGAGATCTTTTTGACTGAATAAATGAATAGAAATCAAACCTAATTTTGAGATCTCTTTATATGACGTAGCCATAGTGTAGAAAACCTTTTTCCATTCCATCCTAAAACTCTTTATTATGTGTCAAACATGCTCACCCATGTAGATATTCATGTACATGCCTTTCTTTAGTTCATTTTATTTTGGGATTTGAATGTTATGGGGTTTGAATGTGCTATATATTTGTTCCTCTAACCCTCTAATGACGCCACAGTTATAGTTATATCACCTTGATGTAGTCTTTATCTTGTTTTTATCTTTGTATTGTATGGTGACGTTTGAAGTTCTTCAGAGCACTTGTGCTAGAGTAGTTGTAGCCTGTAGCTGTGTGCTTTGATATATACCCTAAAAACATTCAGATATCTATGGTTTAAAACTTCTAAGATTCAACCTAGCTTTGCAAGATATGTTCCCCTGCAGGCGTTGTAGCTTTTTACAACCGCTGACCATCGTAAAAATGAGAAATCTTAGCTCTATCCACTTTGTCACAGTATGTGACAAAAGCGCATCATAATGCTATCCGGAAAAACGGATTTTTCCTAAATCCTACTGGAAGCAGTGCTAGTACATAATCTATCAGTACAAATTCTGAAATAAACAAAAGATGCATTTGCTTTCTTTCTGTTTAACAGATGTTTAAGTGTAAGCTTGTTTTATTATTCATTACATACATTCAGCAAATTCATGTGAGAAAAAAAACAAAAAAACGACTACATGATGTTTAATTACCAATATAGCACGGATGTAACCAAATACAAATACATTGTTTGGAATGAAGAGATCATTTGTTTTAGATGGAAACCAATACAGATGTGAATAGGAGGAGCACTTTTTTTTTATTTTTTTTTTTAGAAAGCTTGCCATAAAGGTTAAGAACAGAGGTCAGCTTCAGGAACGGAGAACAAATGTCACGGGTGAGAGTTTTATCTATAACCCCTTTTGGTTTAGACCACACCCACTTTAGGTTTAAAGTCAAATACAGATAATTGAACTAAAGATAGACAGATAGAATTGTCTTACACCCCTATAATATAGCAAAGGGGGCCATATGCGGTTCAGTAGCATGGCCAGCTTTTCTTATCTGACTGACTTTTAGGAAACACCACTCTCTATAGATGCAATGTTCAATGTTAAGTATTAAATGCTTTTTATTTCAACACAGCATAATTAACACTGACATTACTGGAGTTATTTTTTATCATTTTTTTAGGTCAGGCATCGTTTATGTCTGTGCTGGGGTATTTCAGGAAGGTGCCGGTGTAAAATGATCTGGCATTCCACCTTTTATGAATATTTTTTCATCATTTATTGCAGGCTTCTGCACAATGCAGTGGCAGCAGTCTCATGCATTCTGAATACAACAACAGCTTGCCTAATTTGGTGTCCATTAATTCCATGCATTTCACTCTCCAGGTTATGGCATGTTCAGAAGAGTGTTCCTTATACAAAACGTTCACTTTCACATTTGTTCCCTTTGAGAGTTAGACAGCGGGAAAGCAGCACACGCTCAGAACCCCTGGAAGTTTCCTGACTGTTGCTATTCTGTAGAGATATTAGTAAGAGATTATTACCTCTGCAACTCGGGTTAAGATAGTAAAAACGGAATAGCTTAATGTTCAGACAAAATCATTCCAGCCATTTTTTTAATGTTATAAAAGCAATTTGATGTACAGGGATTGTGGAGATCTGCTCCAATTGGGGTGAAAACACCACAGAGAGTGCAATATCCAGTGGCTAATAGACAGTCTGTCAACCCTCAGCAGCTTTCTTGAACTCAAACGGATGCACTTCAGAAGTTCCATTATATATATTGATGTATATTTCCATGGAATATTCATCAATCAGAGCGAGAGGAAGAACAAAGGCAAAACTGTGTGCTTGTCAGAAGGGGTATCGGAAATGCTTATTTATTAAAAGGCCTCCCATCCTGCAGCAGCTGTTTATGAAGCCATTCAGTCTCGGATGCTTGGAAAATAAAATGCATGATGGTCAACCTTGATCTTGATGTGAATAGGTGAGCGTTGGAGAGCAAGCTTCACCTTAAATGGAGCTTGCATGAATATCTCCTGACAACCTAACAAGGACAAAGACTTGCCTGCCTTCCCATGGCACTGTCATTCACAGATCGAGCGATGGAAATAATTGGCAATGAAATCTATTCCCTCATGATGTGGGCTGCACTGGTTCATTTTTTATTCCTTTAGTGCATTATTGGCACTGTTATATATCTCAGTGTATTTATATCTCAAGCTCAGTCATGATCTCTTTCTGTGTTGGTTTATATTTGGAGGAGCTGACATGTCAATTTGGCTGTTGGCCTAAATGGTGCAGACCAGAAATAAGCGATATGTGGGTTGATGCCATTCTCCGAGTTTGCGTAATTGACTTCTCACCACCTCTATGCCACTTGACACATAATTATTTTTTATTTGGTAGTTGTTGACAGATCTTCTGAATATCTGATGCCACTTTTTGTGACCTGTCATGGTAATTAGTTTGGGTTCAGACCCTATTTCAGGATGTCAGATTCCAGTGTAGTATGCTGAAGGGCTGTGTCTTTAAGACAAGCCGCAAGTGGAAGAGAAAGAGAAATGGAACCCAGTATGGAATGAAGCTTGGAGGAGCAGAGCAAAACACGGGGAGACTGAGGCAGGCAGAGACGGGGGAGAGGAGAACAAAGTGGAGTAAGGAGCATGGAGAATGTCAGCTGTTTGCTTCAAAGGGAGTCAAATAAATAAAATAAATAATGAAGGTTCCTGCAGAAATTTAGCTCATCTTACATTCTTCCTCTTACACCAGTGCCTCCCCTGCATCCTCTGAGAAATAGGTAAGTTATGTACGTGCAGATAGGATAGTTGCAGCTTTGTTAAACTTTTCTTTTGTAAAAAAAAAAAATTCATTTCACTTCCTTCCATCTTTATGGATTATAAGTCCTGTTTTCATGTTCATAATGCAAGAACAAAAATAAGGATCTGGTTATTGGCATGTGTGAGTATAGCAGGCACATTCTCTTCTTTTGTGCTCATTGCCACAGGAGGTAACCTCACACAGAGATATAACTGGAGTTATAATGAACAAATTATCAAGAGATGTGCTGCCATATTCTGTCAAATCAGCTCCTTCAGTTCTCTTTAAAACTTGAGTGTGTGCCAGCTGCTCAGTGTAGTGAAATTTTCATTATAACATATGATTATGATATGTGATTAGATTTCACCCATTAAATCCAGAATTTCTGTATATTAACACCTGAAAATGGAAATTGATTCGTTTCTTTAAACAGGAAGCCATTTGGAAAACTATGAGGATCTTATGAGGATATATCCATAAAGTAGTTGGAAGAAAATTTAACCTACTTATATGAAGACAGTGGGGTCTCAGGAGGTTAAATTGAACATAAATGTTTTAGTAGTGGATATAATGGCTTAAACTCTGCTATGAAAAAAATTCGTTTTAATTGACTTGTAATGTTTGCGTTAATTATAGGATGCCCTGGACATAATGAGATGAAGTGGTCTGATTCACATTTATAATCCACAAGTGAATAGTTCATTCTAATTTGTGATGGATAAATTTATTCAGTGATTTGTATGTAACTGGTAGTTGGGTTACATAACGTATATATTTTGTTCACACGACTAGATTGTAAGAAATAGAACACTTTTACACCTTGATGTCAGTTATCTTGATGTGAGGGGAAAAAATTAAGTTTTACCTTTGTTTTTGTTCAAAGTGTGAGTATCAAACAGTGAAAGATTAAGGTGATCAGGGCTATGCATTCACATTCAAGCCATCTTTTTTCCCCATTTTCACCCCCAATTGTTCACCTACCAATTCCCAACCACCAGTCAGTTCTTCCCTATCATATAAACTTGAGAGGGTGAAGGCTAAGATGCTTCCTCTGAGACACGTGAAGCTGACGGTATCTTTTCAAAGTGCTGCATCACAGAGCAGCATAACTCAGAAGAAAGCATTATCTGTACCAGTTCCTCATTTGAACTAATGATCTCCCAATGATAGGACGAATGCTTTTTTATTGTGCCACCTGAGAGCCCATCTAAACTGTCTTTTTAACTGGCTGTTGTTCTCTTTGTTCTTTTAGGAGATTTTCTTTTCATTTTTTTGTGCCCTGTTACTATATTTCTTTTCAGACATTTTACTATCGGTCTCTTAAGCACATTTAGGGTCAATTCACCTCGGAAAAGATTCTTTTCCAAAAGTTCAACAGCGAACTTGTACTTGTACTTGTGCTTTTACAGTAGACATTCTCATGGATAACCAGAAAATATGCTGTTTGCTCGCTTTCCTACCGTCGGTCACATTTTATTGAACCCTGCTATAATTACAACTGGCCAACTTCAGCAGTCCTCCTCTATCATGTTTCACTGATATGACTGTATATTTGTTCATTAGCTTTTTTACATAAAAGGAAGTGTGCTGCTGTACCTGCCAAAAAAAAAGGTACACTAGGAACTCATCCAATCTAAACAGTCATGAACTTATGAATTGTTTATCTTCTTTATGCAAAAGTTGAGTTGGGACCCAATAAAACATTTCTGACCTGTGTGCTAATCCCTCCCTGGTCTCAAGAGATGGCAAATGCAATTTTGGAACAAAGTGCATTGGAAAGTCTCACTGCACTGGCAGATTTCAAATGTCACACCCAGTGTTGTGCAGTCAGCACAGGTGTGTTCACTGCTGACCACAAAACTAGCAACTGAACAAAAACAGGAAAAAGTGGCTTATGTCCAATCGAATTCGTAATGCAGTTACATTATACCTCTGAGTTATGCTTGCGCTGATGAAGCCTTAAAAATGCCACACTTACTAAAGGTGTAAAAACAGAAGCAAGCTTCATAAATATACCAAAAATGTGTAAGATGGTATGAAGGAACTATGTCTGATACGAGCAAAATAGTGTCTTGCTTGCTTTGAATATCCATGCACGGGGAGAACATGCAAACTCCACACAGAAAGGCACCCTGGGTGACCCGGGGATCGAACCCAGGACCTTCTTGCTGTGAGACGACAGCGCTAATCACTGCACCACTGCACCACTGCGCCACCCTCCAATTTGGCTTGTTTTATATTATCTTAAAGTGCAAAACACAGAGTGGTGGTTATGCAAATCTATTAATAATTTTGCATACACAATACCAATTACTCAGTCTGAGAGTCACTTCAGGGGTGGTGATTGCATATGCAAATGACTATGATCAAAGGACAGGTAATCACAGAAGCCCATTTCTGCAATTTTACCAATTACACCAAATCTGATTAACAACTAAGTTTATCTAAATTATGCCTTAGTGTCACAAAACAATCTTAATGTTTTTTCAACGTTATTACTCATTATTGCTGCAGTAAATTTACTTTCAGCTGTAGTTGGCTTAATCGTTGTCAAAAGCAGGCAGAAGGTCAGGTGATTTACAAACAGGATATCCAAGGAAAGATAAAATCACAAAAACCAGCAGCATAAACACATGCTAGGTGGGTTGGTTTATCAGTTGTAGAAGAGAGCTGAGCAGATACTTCACAATGAGTGAAAGTCTGTAAAAGGTGTGTAGATGATTAAGTGTACTCAATTCAGTGACACTAACAGAAAGCTAACAGAAAAAAGTTTGTTACTTTGTTAGCGCACAACATTGGCTAATAGAACCTAATGCTTTTGTGAGGTAGCTAGCCAGTAACAGACAAGATGGCAGACAGAGAAGTAATACTGCCTTCACATGCTGGAGATTATGAGCTGAGGGGGGCTTTCATGTGCAACTGTCAAGTCCGCAGCTACTATTTACTATAATTCTGAGAGCATAATTTTCACTGATTCGACTGAAACTAGCAAGGGAATTAATGCTAGGAAGTTATTAGCCTCAAATGCTTGCACTGTTATGTTCCCTGAAAACTACAACTTTCAATCCAATGTTAAAATAATTTATATTGTTGACAAGAAGTCAACATTCATTGATTTGCAAAAAATCCAGCTAACTCCAGTGTTTACCATGGAAGTGACGGGAGGTTGCACAAGACGTTTACGGGTAACAAAGTGTTCAATAAACACTGTTTTAGCTAACAGTGTGTTAGCAAACGCTACCTAACAGAAAATGAGCGCTGACCTCCGCACAGGTGAATGTGAACGTCAGTGTGTGATGTGGCGGGGTGTCGTAGTCCGTGGCGGCCATATCTGTAGGCCGTGGTGTGATCTGGAAAATGGAATTCGATGCTGTGCACATGACAGTTTGCTGCATATGCACACCTCTAGTGTCAGCAGCACTTAACAGGGCCTTTGAAAAGGGCTTCATGTACTTTTCCTTATTAACAAAACACACACTCATGTCTACTGCATCCTAACTTCATAGCATCTCACCACATTTAATTGCATTTATATTTGAGTTTCGCATTAGTTTTACCCTTCTGATAGTCAGTTTGAGATAATGCAAAATCCTATTGGTTTCTAGCTCTACTTTGTAAGTGATGACATTTATACAGTTTATCTGATTGCACATGCAAATTAGTGCTTGTTATTTGGGTAAACTAAAGCCCACTCACTAAGCTTATTACATTATCAGTTATGATCACATCAGACTTATGCCCGAGGGTCATGATACCCTTATGGGTACATATACAAATTGAAATTCAAATTAGGAAGTTGTGTGAATTGGATGGTGTGTGTATCAAATGTGCAGTGCTCAGGATTGAACCAAGCACTTGCTGCAATTTTTGTGGATGCTGAAGATTGATAACCAAGTCAAACTTTTTTTTCTTGCTTGCTAAAAATTTGAAAAGATAAAATTACTTCCTCCAAAAAGAGATAGAGAGAGGCACTCTTAAATTTTGTGTTTCTAAAGTGCAATCAAATGAGGGTAGTACACAACCTATTTTCCTTTAATTGGACTGCAGGATAAAGGTTCTGGTCAGATGTGTGCTATTCCCTGGGGTATTTCATGCCAGCTCAAGTCTCCAGTCTCTGACAAGAAAGAGCGTCTCATTCACTGGAGCAAGGCAGTTTGATAATCCTGCATGTCTGTTTATAGCAGCTCCTATTACCTGAATTGAATTGTGTTGACACAAAGTTAAAGTGTTTGCTGTTCTTGTCAGTTATGTTGTGTAATATTTTGATGTGATTAGTGGATGTGCAGAACACCGCACATAGCTTATATGCCTGGGTACGGTTTAACATAATGAGTGTTAAGCTGTGTCAATGTGACATCAGACCCGGAGTTTGTTACGTAGGTAACTTTCAATAGGCGACTAAATAAATGGGTCCAGACCTTGCGTCAGAATGTCATGATACCATTTGGAGCCGTGTCGCATAGTTACAATAAACACGTGTTGAAAGTGTGCAAAGTGATTATCACCTACCTATTTATCATGCATGGTAAATTCTCCACCATATGCCAGTCTCCTGTTTATACTCTGTTGTTAAAGCAGCACCTAGTCTTTGCAATCTAGGACATACAAAGTTATTTTATTATTTTTCATTTATTCATTAAATTTTGCAGTCTCTGGTAGAAAAATGCTACAGCAAGCTACTTGTGGAAGAACATTTTGTAATGTTTTTTGTCCCTCCACCGTGCACAGTCTCACTCCTGTTTCTGTCATGATCGCTGTCTGTCTTGATTGTCTACAGCACCTGCCAATAACCTTGTAGCCAGATTTGATTTCTGCCTGTTGTTGAGACATGATGACATTTGACCTATTTCAGCTGGTGTATGATGTATGCATACAAATTTTCGGTCAAGTGTGACCCGATCCCCGTAACACAGTGCTGACTGAATTACTATTACAGGATTATCCGCGGCTCACGAATATCATATTATAAAATATTTATTCTACCTCGAATAATGTTTTTGTAATTTTTAACAAAAAAAAAAAACCCTACACATTAGAGCTTTAAGGACACACTAGTGTCATTTGAGCAAAAATAAATTGCTTATAAGTTACAATATCAAAATCAGTTATTTAATAGTTAGACGGTAAAGGATTTCACTACAGGATACTGTTAACAAAATATATCTGACAGACTGTAAGATCACATGATTATTTTTAATGTTGTAATCCATTAACAGTTAATGGTTGTGATGTTTAGCCAGTGTATCATCATTATTATCCTGCTTTGTACCTCACATTATGTTCTGTAAAGTCATTCATTCATCATTCATCTTCAGTAATTTTACCTTGGTCATGGTGCTGGTGGATTCAGAGCATATCAGGGAAACACCTGGTGCAAAGCATACTCCATTAAGTGCGCACGCATACACACACACACACATTTCTATCTTTATGAGGATGCGCATTGATATAATGCATCCCCCAGCTCTTTACCCTAAACTTTACAGTCACAACTCAGTGCCTAACTCCAACCCTTACCCTAACCATAACTTAAACTTACTTCTAACCTAAACCCTAAAACCAAGTCTTAACCCTCAAACAGCCCTTTGAAGAAGTGAGGACCAGCCAGAATGTCCACACTCTGTAGGTTAAATACGTGTTTCGTTCCTCAATATGTAGCAAGTACACACACAGACACACACACACACACATTCACTCAAACCTGGGGGCAGTTTAGAGTAGCCGGTTCACCTGCCATTATATGTTTGGGAGGTGGAAAGTAACAGGAATACCCAGAAGAAATTCATGCAAACACAGGGAGAACATGAGCAACTCAGTAACCATATCTCAGGATTTGAACCCTACACTCTAGAGCTGTGAGGAAAGATTGCTATCTACTCTGACACCATGCCAGCCATTATTGAACCCTCATCAACTTCTTTCATGTTCGTTGCACAGTATTTACTGGACAGATCACAGTAGTTGCTGAATAAAATGCAACAATGAATGAATAAATTTGGAAACACATAGTAGAGTTCAAAACAACACAAAGAGTAATCTTTCACCTAAGTCCACAGAAACATTTACAGAGCAGATTGGATTACAACTTAGAGCTGATAGCTTGGGAAGAAAGGTTAAACTATACCGTACTTCAAATGGTGACATTCTGGTAGAGGTGTTAATCAATTGATTATAAGCTACTTCTGCTGTTGAAATTAACATCTTGCTTCGGGAGTAATCAGACACTGTAGAGCTCAAGTGCTTGTGTAGATCGTGGTGAAGTCTTTTTCGCTGGCCATTGAATTGAGGGTGGTGTTCAGAGGACATGTTGAAAAGGGAATAGAACACCTTCCACAACTTCACAGTGAACTGGGCTCCTTATCTTTGAAAATATCCATGGACAACCCAAAAATGACTACTTCCCTTAAAAGCACTTCTGCCATTTGCTGTGCTGAGGCTACATTAGGTAGAGCCATAAAATGGGCTGATTTAGAAAAATCATGCACTATTACCAGAATAACTGTCAAACTAGTGGATGGGAGAGCAGTTATGAAGTTCACTGGCACATTCCCAGGGTCTAAACCAGTGTAGCAATCTTGCCAATGTCTAGTTGAAGGATTTTTGTGAGGCATGAACAATATAATAATTTACATACTATACATTTCATTGGCTTTTCTTGTTTGAGTCCACTGAAACTTAAATTATACATGGGAAACCTACCACAGATATATTATGTCCCCACAGTAATACCTCTTTCCTGACATCCACTGGTCAACTAGGCCCCCATTCAAACCAACTCCTGGATCTGCATCCAGATGCTGGACTGTAAGTACTGACCTCTAGCATTAATTACAATCCACCTGTTGGGAATCACATTTTTGGAACTGGTTTACAGCCTGAGTAATCAAACTGAGAAGACAAAGACAGAGTAGCCTCTTTGCTTTTTGTCTAAGCTTCATGTATAACAAAGTTAACTTGAACTGCTTATCTGGTCTAAATGGGATTTAGTCTCTTGGCCGTTCTCAGGTATTGCTGGTTGTTACAATCAGTGATCACATGTAATGGTTAAACTGCTCCCTAAAACCAGTGGCACAAGGCTTCTAGCACCAATTTGATTTCTAGCAGTTCTCTGCCATTTGCCCCTTGGAGTGCTTCAGTAGGTGGTAGTTTGTGAGATAAGAAAGCACATGATGTAAGAAGAAGAAGTGAAAAAAGGCATGTCCACTTTTGGAGAAATGTTAGAACAGGATCTGGGTGGACTAATATAAGCTCTGAGGCAAAACACTTAATTATCTCAAAAAGTTCTTGAGCCTCAGATGTCCATTTAATGCACGTAGGAGCTCCACAACTTAATGCAGTAAGGGGAGCTGCTGCAGAGCTAAAATAAAAAATAAACCTATGGCATAAGTATACCATCCTGTACTGCTTTCACCATATAAGGCTCCATTACAATGTTGAATTAAAGACATGTGATATTTAACACATCTTGTCTCTACCAACATGCAAATAGTTTGGTTTGAAAAATGTTGGTTTAGAAAAAAATATTAACAATATCCAGATATACAGGTATAGACTGAACGGTTTACCTGTCTTGTCAAAACAGTTTACCTGCCTATCATTGACAAAGGCCTGAAAGACAGCCGGACCAAAAGGCATCACTAAATATTTGAAGTGACTGCTAGGTGTCATTTTGTGCATGCTGCGATAATCAGTACAGGGTCTCAGTCCTATGTCCTTTTTTAGTAACAAAGTAAAATGCTCTCGGCCAATGCTGTTGAGCTAGATCTTCTCTGACTTACTGGTCTTAGTTGTGGTTGCATGAGCAGAGGCATTTAAAGCTGAACAAATTGTGTTGTAAAGGCCCCCCTTAATAAGCCTTCCACTGGTCCAATCAATAACTGAGTTCTGCCTGCTTAGCCATGGGTAGCCAACAGAAACAGCATATTTAAACATGGCTAGAGCCTATTTGAAACCTCAGGACTTTAATAATGTACTCAACCAATAGAATTTCCTTCTAATGCATGAATCATTCCAGTTTGGGACTCAGCTACAGCAGGACACAGAGTTCTCGATTCTTCACTTCCCATGAGTCCACTGGAGCAGATAGCAGGGTGGAGCATTGGTTTGATTTTCCCCAGAAGAGTATAAGATCCACCTTCAAATGCGTGGGGGAATTTGGTGATTCAAAGACACTGCTCATTAGCTTTCCTCCTCCGTCTTATGAGTGTAGGATTGAGTGTAGGTGCTACCTGGACATTTGTGATAGAGGTTGATAAAGTGACCTAATTTTCAACAAGCAAAGTTATTTCATGTCTTTTTTCTTCTTTCCTGCATGCTCAGCCATGACCGACTCATCTATATGGCTTTTTCCCCTTTTTCTGAATTTTGGTTAGCAGATTGTTTGTGGAGGCGGCACAGTGGTGCGGTGGTTAGCACAGTCGTCTCACAGCAAGCAGGTCCTGGGTTCGATCCCCGGGTCACCCAGGGTGCCTTTCTGTGTGGAGTTTGCGTGTTCTCCCCGTGCATGCGTGGGTTTCCTCC
>JAQQZR010000037.1:9820378-9834854 GCA_030068235.1 Notoglanidium macrostoma | reverse complement strand
AGGGGCTGTGACTCCCAAACTTGGATCCCAGGTACAACAACTGAGGTATCTGTCCAGAAATGTGCTGTTCTAGGGACAGCTAAGATACTTCGCAGAACCCTCAAACTCCCAGAGAGGAGGATTTTATATATATATGTGTGTGTTTGTTTGATATTGACCAAGTTAACTGCTTTTCTACAAAAGATCGGATTTTCCTCATACATAATCCCTTCTATTGGCGCATGTGTTCACTTGACATGCTGATGGATTTGATCTAAAATGGATTTTATTTTGCACAAACTTGGTGAGTCCATGCCAGCTTGAGTGCACACTGTTGTTAACGTAAAAAAGGGGACATAAAAAAGAGAAAATACTAGGAAACTGAAAATTCATATAAATATTTTAAAGATTTGAAAGATCTTTGGCTTCTTATTTAGATACATCATTACATTAGCCTTTATGTTATTCTTGTTTTTTGCTTTTCCTATATAGTATTGCAATTATTAGTTTGCATTTTAATAAACAATGTATATCATGTTCCATTTTTTTAAAGATCTGAGTTGTGTTGTGTTTCATTTTGTACAAATTGCTATTGCTTCCTTCTTCTCTTTAACAAAATGGTTGTTGACAGGAGCATTCCTTTTTCCAGGCAGGAGTGTAGCCCTTTTTCTTGGTTAATGAACGCAATTAGTTAGATGGTTGGTGACAGGTTTAGTAGATGCCTGGTGGTAGGTATGTACACTTGAATGTGAGGTATTGCACTCTGGCCCCTGCTGCAGCCTGGAGAGTTCAATCAGCTTAATCACTCTTGTAGTTTTTCATCAATTTCCAATAAGACAGATGCAGCATGTAATTCTGTTCTGTATGAAATGTCCACCGCCCCTATTAAGCCAAATCAATGAATACCAGAGAAATGTCCACGGCAACAGTTGAAGTGATTATTTGCAGTAGAATATGCCCAGGTATAAGCATTGCCCACCGAGCCAAGAAAAATGAATGATGAAGTTGTGTGTGCATATGTGTTATATATGTGGCATAAGTGTGCAGTGAAGTGCCATGTAATTGTGTCTCTGTAAAGCAGCTGCTGTGCACTCTGTCAATAGTTGTTGGGTGGTTGGGTGTGATAGAGCAACCATGTGCAGTGGTCACAGATCATCTCACACAGGTGTATGTTCTCCATCAGGGCCTGTGTAGAACAGATGGGACTTTAAGGCATTAACTCTGTGTGTGTGTGTGGGTGTGTATACGTGATGTGTGTTACTTCTTGAAACATATTCAGTCAAGTAATTTTAGTGATAAAAGTTTTAAAGTCCAGTTTTAATGATTCATCCATCCGTTCTCTAAACCGCTTAACCTTCAGGATTGCAGGGAAGCTGGAGCCAATCCCAGCTCACTTTGGGTGAGACGTGGGGTACAGCCGGGGCTGGTCGTCAATCTATCGCAGAGCTAACACAGAGACGAACAACCATTCACACTCAAATTCACACCTTTGGGCAAGAGTAGCCAATTGACCTAATCAGCATGTCTTTGGATGGTGGAGCACCCGAAGGAAACCCACACAGGCACGGGGAGAACATGCAAACTCCACATAGAAAGGCTCCAGTCAGCCGACAGTTGCGTGAGGTGACATTGCTAACTTCTGCACCAGTGTGCCACCCCTGTTTTAAAGAAATCAGATATAAATATATAAGTAAGGGATAAAACATGACAGGGTATGCCGTTATAGCACAATAAACAGGGACTAGGTGGTGTGACTCCAAAGTTGATTCTTTCCCAATAATAGCAGGTACTTATACCACATCCAAATGAAGTTAATAAGTATGAAGTTAATAATAAAAAAAAAAAACGCAGCTTCTTGTAAAACCGATTTAGTGCTGACACTAAAGATTCCTTCCACAAATGCTAAATAAACATCTCCTTTTTAGTCCATTTACGTAGAGTGTCCAGTGTACATTGCTACTATAGAAAAAAAAAAGCATATTAAATTAATCAACACTTTATGGACAATTAGAATCTAACATTAAACAGTTCAGTCTTATAAGGATATCTTATACTAAGAGGATTAATTACAGGCCCCTTCGAAAAGGTATTTCGAAAAATCAGTGCATCACTGTTAACACTGTTTTGTGCACTGTGTACCAGGGAGAGCTTATTGACTTTCAAAGAGAATTTTTCATGCGCTGTAGGCTACCTCAACTAGTATCTTAAATCTCTTGCTCATGTCTTGTACCGGTATTTTGCATTCAGCAAAAATATTCTCCTAGAGTTTTGATCGGATGCACAATAACATTGAACTATGGATTAAAGAATGAGCTTTGACAGCTGTACTTGTCAGTCAGCATGATTCTATAACCTACAGACAGCATGCTTATCCCAGCGAACACCAGACATTGAAAACACAACAAAACAACTGTCTTTGTTGTTACTCTGTCCAGAGTTTGGTCACAGTAAAAGTTTAAAATATGTATTCAAAGATATAGAAGTGATGTAACTATTTAGGGCCCAAATCACAGTGGACCAGGACCTTCGGCCTCATTTATTAATCTTTGAAAACAGGTGTTTGTAAATGTTTTTATATGTCAAAAAGGACTGAAAATTCCTGCCAGAAGTTTTAGTACTGCTGATTTACTTCATACTCAAGTGTGTATGTTGATAAAATGCAAATCACCCATAAATTTCAAACTGTGTGATCTACACAAAAGTCCATGAAAGGTAAAACTCACAGAGAGCTGAAAATCAAGACTAAATGGTAAAAGAACACATCCTAAGTGCAGCATCTACTAAATCTTCCACTAATTCAGCTCAGCCATTGCAGCGCATCAGCTACTAAAGACACAAACTAAGTCTTTGAACTTTTATAGGGTGCCATTTCTTTTGTCCTAATTGAAAAACTAGTCTTATTTGGTTTAATGTATGGACTTATTTTGGATCGCTCTCTTTCAAGTCATTAATCGAAAATGACAGTGCGTCACAGTTTCTGAGCATTAATAATCACCACATTACTGAGTCTCCTTATACACTATATGGTCAAATGTTTATGGACAGCTGATCATCACACCCATATGTAGGTCTTCCCCAAACTGTTGCCATGAAGTTGGATGCACACAACTGTATAGGATGTCTTAGTATGCTGTAGCATAACAATTTCCTTTCTGGAACTAAGAGTCCCAAACTTGTTCAAGAATGACAGTGTCCCTGTGTGCAAAGTGAGGCATGTCCATGAAGACATTCTTTGCCAAGGTTGTAGTGGAAGAACTTGATTGGCCTGCATAGAGCCCTGACATCAACCTCAATAAACACCTTTGGGAAGAATTGGAATATCGATGTACCCCAGGCCTCCTCCTTATTTCTTCAGTTAGCATTCACTCTAGGAAATAACATTAACAACACTGTTACAAGGTTCATCCACCTTGACTTTTTTTGAATTTGGGTCATTAGAACCAACCTATGATTCATGAACTAGAACTGTGCAAAATCCTGACAAGCACACAGTCTTGCTAGGAGAAATTATCATAACCTAACCTTCAATCATCAGGGTTAGGCTGAAGTAAGTACACGTTTCACAGACTATTCTCAGCAATCATATTGGCAGAGCCACATTAAAATCTGTAATTTCATCTGCAGACTTATACACTATGAATCAGCCAGTTCATCTGCGATGCCACACTGAGATGAAGTTAACGTCGTAATCAGAATGCAGCTCTCTGGGGCAGTGGCGATGATGAAAGTGTGGCTTTTTTTCCTCCTTCTGCCTCCTCCATGCCATGCTGTGTGAGGGATGTGGAGGTGCAGTGGCCAGAGTTGGATTAAAGATCATATCAGTGGCAGTGCGGCAGAGGCAGAGCTCTGACTGGAATATGAAGCCTTTGCAACAGGAGATCGCAGGAGAAGTGGGTGCTGTTTATAACAGAGCACAAGAAAGCCCGATGAAATTTCAGCACCACACAGTGCATACATATACACAAACTGATTAAATGTATATTTGGTATGGGATTTGGGAAGTAACTAAATATAATAGGACACATTCGTGTGTAGTAGGGATGTGACTGAATATGAATATGCTATGTGGATTGAACAGATCATGTGTTCAGACACAACAGATATCAAAACAGATACGAACTGTGGGTGCATTGTTTGTTGAATGACAGCCAGAAAGCTTCATGTTGAGACCAGAAGTGTGCATGGGGACCGGAATCCAGCAGAACGCAACAAAAGCCTGGCAACCTGGAGGTTTTTGCTTTTGTGTGGGTGTGAGCAAGTGGTGAGATTTGAAGCTTATGGGAGAAACAATGACCATGTTGCACAAACATTTACAGTGTTTATTTATGGCATGCTGACAGTTGGGGGCATGGTAGGATTCATATTAAATATCCTTCATATACATTCATGTAAAATACACTTCCAGGTCAGGCCACACCCACTTCAGGTTTAAATATAATTATCGATACAAATACTTGGAGCAGTAAACAGATACAGATAGTGACATTGCATTATACCCCTAATGTTCAGAATATGATAAACATGAGAAATGCATAACCCAGTATCATCAATCCCATGATATTAAACCATATATAAATCTGCAGCAGCAGTGCAAAGAAGGTATTAGAGTATCCTGTTTTCTAAAGTTGCTTGAGCTTAGAATATCCAACCTTAATAAGCTGATTTTTCCTTCTGAATTAAAAGTAATATGCTGACGATATACGTCATAATGCTGTTTTTTTTTTTCTATTATAATTTTCCGCATGGGTTTCCTTTTGGGTTATTTGGTTTCTTTCCACCTCCCAGTAGTTATACTTAATTGCCCCTAGGTGGGATGAGTGTATGAATGTGTGTGCATGGTGCCTGTAATGGCCCGCCGTCCCATCCAGTGTGTATCCCCTGCCTCATCGCAGTTTTCCCAGTGTTGCAGGAGAAAGCGGTTACTGAAGATGTATTCAAATTTGCAAATTAGGCAAATAAACATTAGCTATGTATGTGCACATTTGCATAACACAAAGGAACATTTTTTTTCCCATTGTTATAGTCATCCTGTATACTGGTCTAGCATAACATTATCAGTGCAACTGTTTCAGGTTTCCTAATTCGGATATGCCCTTACACCTTTAATAGCAGCTATGAAGTTTTTTTTTCTTACTTATTATTGCTGCTCATATTATGAAAGGATTCATTTTGTGAAAATATTGGAGCAGGGTATAACTGAGCCATGTCAAACATCTGAGAGCAGCTGAGAGATGTGAGCCATTAGGGAGCACCTGCAGCACCAGTGAGGCCCAGAGGAGGAGGCAGGAGCTAACTGCTATCCACAACCTTTCAGTCTCATTGCTTCCCCTCTGCTGACCCAACACCGATGTCACCACTGATAGAGGACACCATTCACTTAGCCAAGGGGAATAGTGTTGGTGTGGAAAAATTGTGTGAATGTGGGTGTGTGTGCGAGAGAGAAAGAGAGAGAGTGGGAGAGAAAGATTTCCAAACGGAGCTTGGAACTGACAAAACATTGCCAATGTAACTCCGTACATATGACTGAAGTCAGAAGTTTACATACACTTGAGGTTGAAGTCATTAAAACTTATTTTTAAACCACTCCATAGATTTCATCTTAGCAACCTATACAGTATTTTTAGGATGACTGTTTTTGTGCATGACATGAGTAAGTTTTCCAACAAATGTTTACAAATAGATCGTTTCATTTGTAATTTATTCCATTTTTAGTGGGTCAGAAGTTCACATACACAAAGTTAACTGTGCAATTAAACAGCTTGGAAAATTCCAGAAACTGATGTTAATCCTTTATGCAATTAGCCAATTAGCTTCTGATAGGCTAAATGGAGGTGTACCTGTGGATGCATTTTAAAGCCCATCTTCAAAATCAGTGCCTGTTTGCTTGACATTATGGCAAAATCTAAAGAAATCAGCAAAGACCTCAGAAGAAAATGTGCATCTGGTTCATCCTTGGGAGTTATTTCCAAACGTCTGAAGGTACCAAGTTCATCTGTACAAACAATAATACGTATAATCACCATGGGACCACACAGAAGTTATACCACTCAGGAAGATGATGCATTCTGTCAAATAGAGATGAACGTACTTTGGCGTGAAAAGTGCAATACCAGAACAACAGGAAAGGATCTTGTGGAGATGCTGGAGGAAATGGGTAGAAAAGTATCTATATCCACAGTAAACTGAGTTCTATTGACATGAAAGACTGCTTAGAAAGGAAGAAACCACTGCTCCAAAACTGCCATTAAAAAAAAGCCAGAATACAGTTTGCAAGTGCACATCAGGACAAAGATCTTACTTTCTGGTAAAATGTCCTCTGGTCTGATGAAACAAAAATTGAACAGTTTAGCCATAATGACCATCAATATGTCTGCAGGAAAAGGGGGAGGCTTTTTGCAATTGCAACTGTGAGGCATGGGGATGGTAGCATCATGTTGTCTGGGGTGCTTTGCTGCAGTAGGGACTAGTGCACTTCACAAAATAGATGGGATCATGAGAAAGGAATATTATGTTGATGTATTGAAGCAAAATCTCAAGACATCATTCAGGAAGTTAAAGCTCGGTTGCAAATGGGTCTTTACGAATATACAGTGACCACGAGCACACCTCAAAATAATAGAAAACTTGTGGGCAGAACTGAAAAATACTGTGCGAGCAAGGAGGCCTACAAACCTGACTCAGTTCCACCAGTTCTGTCTGAATGTCTGAGCCAGTATTCCAGCAACTTATGGTAAGAAGCTTGTAGAAAGCTTCCCAAAATGTTTGACCCAGGTTATGCAATTTAAAGGCAATGCTAGAAAAACTAGAAAAATGTAATGTAAACTTCTGACCCAGTGGGAATGTGAAATAAAAGCTGAAATAAATCATTCTCTCTACTATTTTTCTGACATTTCACAGTCTTAAAGTAAAGTAGTGCTCCTAACTGATCTGCGACAGGGAATTTTTTTAGGATTAAATGTCAAGAATTGTAAAAAACTGACTAAATATATTTGGCTATGGTGTATGTAAACTTCTTAGTGCCTTAGTGCCTCAAGCAGGTGCCTCACATGTGTTGTGCATCTGGCGAGGGATGCAGCTTGGGGAATAACACGGCATGGTGATTGACGGGGGGGTGGAGTTAAGTCCAAATAGCTGTTTCTTAGAAATCCAAAATCCAACTGAACTGAAATTTGGTGTGCTGCATTGTTCTACTAATCTGTATCTGGATTTTTAATCATAACTGAATTACTTCAAATGGTCGCCTTCAGCCAATCAGATTTTAGTAGGCATTTCACTACCATAACAAAGGTTGATCAGTATGTTTATCCATGGTTTCTTTATTGTCCTATGTAACTTGTCAAGAACTCGCCACTGGGTGTGCTGTTCATGAAGTGTGCTTGGACCCCACAAAGTGCCACTTGTTTCTATATTTATAATTAACTTGGCTCATATAATGTTGCTTTACTGATTTGAGACCTGTAGAAATAATACAATTAACACATAAAATATTAAAAATTGACTTGAAAACTGACTGTACAATCTAAAATCATACATTATATCATATCAGATCATATAACTTGAAAATATGAGCCCTGTCCTCCTCTTCTCACTCCTTCCGTTCCTGATCTTACTATTGGATAAGCAAGCTGATGAGCTAATGTGAGACAATGTGAAAACTGTATATAATTCACAATTTACATATCTAGCTGAGATTAGATTAAAGGAGGAAAAGGCAGGAGAAGGTCACAATAATTATAGAAAATGAATATGTAGTAAAAGCTCTATATAATGTATAGACTTTATAATCTTACATTTTTCCAGATGAGGAGTATGTAAAGTTGCTCAGCAAAATGTCTTGTAAATCACATTTAGCCACTAGCGCTAATTTCAAACCTTGTTTGCAAAATAACTGCAGTGAGAGCAGTATGTTGCCAATAGTTCCCCATCCACATCCATTATGTCTGTCACTTAGTGATTGATATTCGCTCCTCCCAAATCATAGCTGTTTCAGCATGAGTCTTCTCTACTCTAATAGTTAAGCTTCTGATTAGCAATTTTACTACCCCATAATTTCCACTGCATTCACTTGAGCTGGCGGGGGCTGAGTGCCAAAGACAGCTTTATTCAGGGTGGCTCAGAAATGTTAAGAATAAGTGAACACATTAATCCACAAGTTATTGCAATCTTGTAATCCACTCGCTGTGTTAATTGCCTGCTATTTTCTCTGGGAATGAGGCTTATGCGAAAGGTCGTTCAGTGGCTCAGAGCAATTGACCAGCACCAGCAGGGCTGTGAGCAAACGCTCTTAGCTACTGTCATTCTTACTGCGAGGTCAAATCTATCAAAGCTGTGGTCTAACTAATGTGTGTGTGGGGGGGGGGGGGTGTTGTGTGGGCGGATGTGTAAGCCTCACTAGGCTTATCTTGCTTATAATGGGTGCTGATGACTTATGCCCATATCTTAGTAAGTAATGTCAAACTTACCCTTTCATGCTTGGGTTCACAGGTCTGTCTTCCTCAACATTCCTTGTCTTCTGTCGTAGATACATTATCATGTATCACTGGAGAGAATACTGTCTCAGATGTGTGTGTGTCATGTATGGACTATGTACATGCATGCACAAAATAGTTATAGTGGTTATAGTTATAGCCTCAAACCACATACCATAATATTAGTGCCTGCCAAGTACCCATGCCATTAAATAGCACCAATTCATAATTTAAGATTATGGTGTTATATGTGTTTAACGCCCACCTCTGTTTTGAAAGGAGATCTATTTCCTTTGCAAGTTAATAACAATGGTGAAGAAGTGAATATAGTCCTGAGTGTCACTCATCACTACTGAGAGAAAGTAGTAGCCTGAAGTAAAAACTCTGCACCTCTCACCCACCTATGTTCAATTAGCACGTCCTGATCGTGTTGGCATATTTAATCACCGCGGTAAAAGTGTTCAAAGTTACAGGCTCACATTGCCACATTCTATTATTCAAAAGGTTTTTCTTTATTGAAAAGTTTTATGCCTCATGCAACTTTAATTTAAATATTTTGCATAGTGTGACACATGTACAATATAGTACATAGTGAAGTATCTTTTTTAAATGCTTTAGTGGTAATGATGTGACACGATGCCATTGTCTTTAGTGCTCCAAATATCTCTACCTGGATCTGTATTCGGGTTTAAACCTGAAGTGGGTGTGGCGTAAACCTGAAAGATTTTACTTTTTTTTTTATATTTGTAACTGGATGCAATATTTTCTGATAATTTTAACTGTTTCTGTTTCCCCAAAACTAGTAATTTAATTACTAGTAATATATAAACTACAAATTAGCCACTGTGATCCTGACCAGGCAGTTACTAAGGATGACAGTGAAGGAATTCTGTATGTTCAAATTAATTGAATGTGGTCGTTCTGTTTGTCCCACTAGCTTCATGTTTGACCCGATGCACAACCTTAGTCTCAAGCAGATGCCCTATGGATTATTCAAGGGGAAAAAAAACCCTAATAGTGTGGCTCTTATATGTTTTTTGTTTGTATCTGTTTAGAGCACTTTATCTGTTTATTCTGAATAATGTACTGACAAGGGTGGACATGGTGGTGCAGTGGTTAGCAGTGTCACCTCACAGCGAGAAGGTGCTGGGTTTGAACTTGGCGTATTTCCTCTGCATGCTCCGGTTTCCTCCTTCTGTCCAAAGACATGCAGATTAGGTCAACTGTCTACTCTAAACTGCCCACAGGTGTGAATGTATGTTCGTCTCTGTATTAGCCCTGAGATAGATCGGCAACCTGGCCAGGGTGTATCCTGCCTCTTGCCTGAAGTCAGCTAGGATTGGCTCTAGCTTCCCCATGACCCTTTAAGGATAAACAGTATAAATAATGGAAGGATTCAGAATTGGTTACGTCTCTAGTGGGACATTGTACTTATTCATACAAAAGGCTTTATCCATTCATAATGTTTTTTTAGCACAAAAAAAATCAGGTCTGACAACACAGCTGTCTTAAAATGTAAACAAAATGTAAAAACGTAAGATATTCAAGCACAATTGTGACTGTGACTTGTGAAGTGAATTTGATATAGACAGAAAACACACACTGTGTGCATAGGCGTGAGACCCAACAGCAAATGGAGCTCATAATGGCCAGAGCATGTTTGAAAGCGCATCTAATGAGCAAGCCCATTAGGCATTAATAGTGTTTTAAAGACCTGCGGAGAGGCAGAGGAAGGCACTGCGGAGTGTTGGTTATGGGGTACAGGAAGCAGCTATGACTGTTAGCTAGTGTTTGATGAAGCTATGGAGGAGTGTGAACGCTTCACAAAGCCTCATGAGAAAGTTGAAGCAGGCAGATTATATGTGTATCCTTAGTTGTGATCCACATACTTTTAGTTTTACTTTGTTGAATAGTGTTTGCTCACTCCTTACTTTTCTGAATCCTGGCTGTTCATGTGCTAACCTCCTGACACTGCTTTTAAGAACAGACTGCCAAGTGTATGATTCACAACCAGGCTGCCGTTTAAACTGTTACAGAAATCCAGTTTTTATGTTCTGTGAACACATCCTGATCAGAGAGCAGCAGGCATGTTATTTTCAGGCAGATAACCAGGGGGAGATTAGCAATAACAACTCCAAACAAGGTGCATGATTTCCAAACCACATTACTTTAACCCATGGGTTTCCGAACCTGGTCTTGGAGTATTCCGTGTTTCATTTTCCCTGTTTTCCCTGCTCCAACATACCTGATTCATTTATCAGCTAATTTATCAGCATTTATCAGCTAATGTATCTATCAGCTAATAGCAGAGTTGGAAAATATACTAGACTCGCTGTCCACATTATTAGGAACACATGTACAGTTCCACATTCATTCAGGTAATGTTCACATCAAACGTCAGAATGAAGAAAAAATGCGATCTCTTTGACTTTGATTGTGGCACGATTGTTGGTACCAAATGGACAGGTTTGAGTATTTCAGAAAATACTGAGCTCCTGGGATTTTCACACAAAACAAGTCGTAGAGTTTACACAGAATGGCATGAAAAACAGTAAACATTGAATGAGTAACAGTTCTGTGGGTGGAAAAGCTGTGTTGATAAGAGAGGTCCGAGGAAAACGGCCGGATTGGTTCTGAGCTGCTAGGAAGGATATATTAAGTCATTATAATCACTCTTTACAACCGTGGTGAGCAGAAAAGCATCTCAGCCTGCACAAAACAAAACACTGACCCTTGAGGTAGATGGGCTGTAACAGCAGAAGATCATGTTGGTTTCTACTCCTTTCAGCCAAGAACAGGAATCTGAGGCTATCATGGGCACAGACTCACCCAAACTGGACAGTTAAAATAAATAAATATAAAAAAAAACAGTTTTCAACTGTCCAGTTTTGGGAAGTGTGTGCCCATTCTTATTCTTGGCTGATGTCGTGTTCTGCTGTTGCCCATCCACCTCAAAGTTGTACGTGTTGTGTATTTTGAGATGCTTGTCTGCTCACCATGGTTGTAAAGAGTGCTTTATTGAGTTACTATAGACTTTCTGTCAGCTCAGCCCAGCCTGGTCATTCTCTTCTGATCTCTCTCATCAACAAGGTGTTTCAGCCTGAAGACCCTCTGCATGCAGGATTTTTTTTTGCACCATTCTTGGTTCAAATGCATTCAACTCTAGAGACTGTTGTGTGTGAAATTACCAGGAGTTCAGCAGTTTCTGAAACTCAAAACATCTGGCACCAACATCCAAATTCTCAGAGATGACTCATTTTCCCCATTCTTATGTTAGATATGAACAGTACCTGAAACTCTTGCCCTGCATCTGCATTATTTTATTCATTGTGCCAATGCCATATGCTTGGCTGATTAGATAACTGCTTGAATGAGCAGGTGTACAGGTGTTCCTAATAAAGCGGAAAGCAGGTGTTCGCGTACTCTCGACACAGTAATAGGGTGCATGGTTCGCTTTAATGGTATTTTTCCCAATCAAAGTCCCAATCAAAATAAAGTAATTTCCTTCCAAAAGGATATACTTCAGGCACCAAGTGCTTACTCAGTGGCAGCAATGTCAGAGTGAGTGAAAACAGATGTGCATTTCTGGCCTAATTTAACAGGTATCTCCATGTATAAATGCCTCAAAGGAAACTGTGTGAAAATGATCTGCATGTGGATACATGGGGATATTGACTTTACACAGCTCAACTACCAACGTACGGAAACATGTACAGGTTGACCATTAGCTAGCTGAGTGAGCTAGGACTAGCTAGCCAGATATTTAGATGTTTACAGTTTGAAATCTTTGCATTAAATCTAACATGTCACGTCAGTGTTTGCCTCTTGAGCTAAATATATGTAAGTGCTGCTACAGCAATGCCGGTAATACTCAGGATAATGTGTGAAAAGCATTATAGTTAACTAGAAACATGTTCGAATTAACAAGAGCTCGCTAGCTAGGTAGCCAACAAATTAGCAAGCTACTAAAACCCCAACAGGATTTGGCTAAGTTAATAACTAGCCAGGTAACATATAACTGTTGATAATGGAAGTAGTGTTCACTTCAGCATAGCTCGATAGGTTTGTTAAGATAGTTGTTTAAAAATGGTCTCTTTAGATATTTTCAGGTTCGATGTGTCAGTTGTAGATATGTAATAAAAAAAGTAATTACTTAAGTAGTTTTTCACCAGATGATGTACTTTCACTTGAGTAATTTTATTGACCACTACTTTTACTGAGGAGAATTATTAGGCGTAGCAGTGCTTTTACTCAAGCCAGTGTGTTTTATACTCTTTGCACCACTGAAATTAAGAGCCATTTCTGAGATAAAGTGGGTGTGTTAGAGCAGAAAAAAGACTAAAATATACCAAACAGTGGGCATTCCAGGTTCAGGGTTGGGATCCTGTGCCTTAAACTCTAGATGACTGGATTCTGTTTTTAGCAGGTGAAGAGGTGGGCTGAGGTTACAAACTCGTCACTGTCTCTCATAGGAGGAAAACATTAAGAGAAAGACAAGGTTTCCAGACCCCACTCTGACTTTTCACCAGCCGCTAAGAATGCTGGGAAATGACTAAAGGGGAGGAAGCAGATGAAAGGGACTGTTGAAAGCTGCATCCTCTTTGCTGTCTTCACTGAGGCGGTGGATTTTAGAGCAGGTAGATGTTCTAGTTTAGCTCTGAGTAAAAAGGCTTTTGATATCTTTCTTCCTCTTCCTATCTATGGCTGTTTGTGCATTGTCACACTTTGCTATTCCTTTATTTTGTGCAGTGTTAAAGACTAAGACTTTCCTATATTGCTATAATTGTCTAAGTAAAATATATTAAAAAAAAAAGTACAACCCTAAAATAAAATGCTTTGGAAATGAGGTCATCTAGACTTATCCTTTGATCTGCTCCATGCTTTGCTCAGAAGCTGCGGTGTGAAGAGGAATTTATCATCGCAACTGGCTTTGAACGAAGAAAATCACAAACAAACGAAAGAAGAAATCGATCGCAAGTGTCTCTCAGAATGATGAACTGGCACTTCTGTCAAAAATCAATGGTTTTTCTATCTCCCCAGGTCCTCGGGTGCGTTCATGACATGGTTTAGCCTCGTGCAAGCTCTCTTTCTCATTCTCACTCTCTCTTTCTCACCCTCCCTCTCTCTCTCAGCCCCCTTTCTCTTTCTCTTTCTTTCTGTCAGTGTCTCTCTCTTCACAGAGTAGAATTTAACCACAGTGTTTTCTTTTTCTTTTTTTTCCCTCTCTCCCTGCAGTCTTGAAAATGGCATTTTGATGTGTGGCGAAAGCCTCGACCAATAATGGCCTATAGGATAAGCAATATAAGTAAGTGCAGCTGGATGTATTTACAGTCATATTGACATCCTCCTCCTTTTATCTGTCCTGCTCTTTGTGCTCTTGTGCTTATTGGCTGCATGTCTTAAAGCCTGTATCGACCAGCTCTGCTTTTAGGCTCTGCAGGAGGCTCTTGATTAACAGAAACATAAAATAGATGCAAGACATTCCAACAATAAATGCTTAGATCTTCACACTTTGCCTTTGTCAACCATTACATAAACTTTTACAGTGATGTCCCCCCAGTTTATTGTTACATGACAGTGTGATTGACTTTGGAGTTAATTATGGATTAACACGTTTATTCGGTCTCTTTTGCAGTGAGAAAAAGAAATAATGTTCATGTGTGTTAATTACTGCCCTTTATAGTGTAACTTCATCTTCAGTATGTGTGTGTGTGTGTGAGAGAGAGAGAGAGAGAGAGAGAGAGAGAGAGAATATGATTGTGGGATTGTAACTGTGAAGGAGAAAAGTTAACATGTGTTAATTTGAAATAGACAGAGAAGCCTGCTTGGATAGACATACAGAGAAAATTGTGTGTGTGTGTGTGTGTGTGTGTGTGTGTGTGTGTGCGCGTGTGTGTGTGTGTGTGTGTGTGTGCGCATGTTTTTACACCCTTATGGGAACCAAATTTCCTCACAAGGGCATTAAAATCTCAAAATCTTTGTCTTGTGAGGACATTTGGATGGTCAAACAAAACAAAAGGTTTTTCTTT
>JAQQZR010000037.1:9807438-9817883 GCA_030068235.1 Notoglanidium macrostoma | reverse complement strand
AGTAGCCAGTCGACCTAATCTGCATGTCTTTGGACTGTGGGAGGAAACCGGAGCACCCGGAGGAAACCCACGCATGCTCTGGGAGAACATGCAAACTCCAGGTGTTGTAGTAGTTATCATAACACAGCAGTATTGAACTCTTGATTCTGATTGGTCAAAGGTGTTGCTTAATGGTTTTTATACCTATATTTACACATGTAGTTCTGGATGTTACATGAAAATGCCCCAGCCATCCCTGAGCTCAAGAGTGCAAAATTAGCCTGTGCTGTCAGGGAGGGAGGATGGGAGGGGTGGAATACTCTGTCTCCCTTGTCAATTACAGTTACACTAGCCAATCATGGGTGTCTGTGCATACAGAGGTAAGCAGATAGGGCTTTCCTCCGAGTGTGTCGCGTTGCCCTGACGTTGCATGAGCAGCAGTTCGAAAATACGGCTGGCTGATGTCACATGTCTTGGAGGAAGCACGTGTAGCCTTCACCCTCCCTAGTTGGTAGCTGTTGTGTGATAGAGGAGAGTTGTCTGTTGCGTGTGAATTGGGACGTGACTGAAATAGGGATAAAATCAGGGAAAAATAAAAAAACAAAGAGATTAGTAATAAAACAACTGTTTATAGATGCTGTCCCAAAAATGATAACAGGAAGTAACTTATTCTGTGGACATTCCTAAAGATTGCACATAACTATAAATTGGTCAAAATATGTCATGTTGTTCTGTCATTTCACATGAAACACTTGGAGAATTATCAAACGTTATTGGAGAATAATCTAAGCCACCCAGTCATGCTTTATTCCTTAATCGTTGTACATTGTCTTCTCAAAGCCTAAACACATGCTAAAGTCATTGTGTGCATGAATCAACTGAAGTATGGAGCTAGTTCTTGGAGATAATTCATAGCATGTTCATGTCAAATCCAGAGATTAGGTATTACAACCTGTAATATCAAATCTCAAATGCGATCTATATTGTTGTGTAAAATTCTAAGCTCCTTGGTTTAACTAGCCTTTTTTTCACAGAGGATAATTACTGAAGTGAAAGCTTTACATTTCTAAGGCTATAGTTAATTCCTTGCTTGAAATGGAAAAAGATAAACAATTGCCTCAGGGGGCATGTAAACCAGGAGCTGGTAATAGTTGCTGACTTGTGATTTGAGGCTTAAACCTTCCTACTTCACAGTTGGGGGCAGATATGAAGATGTTGCCCTCGCCTCACACTCAGCAAATATCAATATGGATTTACAAGTCTCCTTGCAGCAGGGGCCTCAGCTAATTAAAACTGTGATCAGTAAGCAGTGTAAAAACAGACCGAGGGAAGATGCAGCTGTAAACTGACTGGTGCAGTTTTATTAAACAAAGACAGTTAATTAGGTCAGGATCGTTAGCTGTTGAAGGCGGTCGGTTCTTGTTGGCAAGTACAGGCTTCTGCAAGGAAGGCGAGGAGGAATGTGTTTGTTCCTTTTACAGTTTTGTCCAAGTCATTACAGTAATTGCCTTTAAAATACTTCGCTTACTGTGTGAAGTGTTTGGGGAAATGTCCATGCAGTTGTCAGTAATTAAAAGCAAGTTAAGGAGTTTACACATTTTGTCATACTATGCTCATTGCTTACCTGCCTCGAGAAAACCAATACATTTTATAAAGACGTTTCATTCAGTGTCTTTGAAGACCAGGAGCATCAATAGCTCCATGTGTACATATCACAAAACTTCGCACCACGGAGCTCTCAGAATCCGCGTAAGGAAAAACAAAATAACAAAATATGTTTAAACCATATTTTTGTTTTTAAAACTCTTCTAAGCACACATGAGGGGCTTTATGCACCCGTGATAAGATAAAAAGGCATCAGTGGGAGGGTCACAGCTGATTTGATTCTAAGGTGAATAAGATCATAATGAGACACCTGTTTTAATTCATGAAGGCTGATATTCAGTAATTACTGACTTTGTGATTGCACAGAAAAACGTCTTATTTTAGCCTAAACGTTGTTAAAACATCAAAGGCTACAGAGACAAAGAGAGAGCATTCAAAAAGAGAGAGTTTTCAAATACAATGACTGATGAATCCATTTTGCAAACATTTGTCTGGCAGTTCAGTTACTATGCTTTTTTTTTTTTTTTGGAAGAAATCAAAACCAATTTAGATTCTCAAAACCAAACACATCTTTTCATCTTCGTGTTCATGTCAGTGTATTCAGTGAGTTCTCAGCTGCAGGAATGTTAGTCAGTCTTCTCTGTTTCTCAGTCTGCAGAATAAAATATATAAATTTTATATTTAGAATATATACTCCAAAATGTACTCAGCGTGGTATACAGTGTTCAGTTAAACCAGCAGCCACACTGAAAGGACACGCACTCCTTAAGTGCTCAGGTTGTATCATTCATGTTCATTAAGAGTTTTATCCCAGACATAGTGAAGTCAAATCAAGTAGACCTTTATAGCAATGTGCAGCACACAGTGAGACAAAATTATGTTTTTTCCTGGTGAGGACACAGCGTTGGGACAGTAAGAGAATAAAAACCAAATCACAAAGATTTAACATTTCAATAAAAGACACTGACATTTTACAAAACACTAAACATAGTGGTGCATCTGGTGAAAATCCTGGCAACCAGACATTTGGAGAAGATTTCTGGAATCTTCTGTTCACATATGCTTATGCTTGTATTTATTCTCTGCAAGTAATGTCGAAAGGTCGTGAGCAACATGTGCTTTTGTATACAAACCTGATTCCAGGAAAGTTGGGACACTGTAAAACATAAATAAAAAAAGAACACAATGATTTACAAATCCTTAATTCAATTGAATACGATACAAAGACAAGATATTTGATGTTCAAACTGATAAACTTTATTGCTTTTTGCATATATACACTCCTTTTGAATTTGATGCCTGTAACACGTTCCAAAAAAAATGGGGACGGGGTAACAAAAGACTGGGAAAAGAAGTAGAACCCTTAAAAAACACCTGTTTGTAACATTCCACAGATAAACAGGTTAATTAGTAGCTGGTATCACGATTGGTTATGAAAGGCGCATTGTCGTGCTTCATGGCTTTACACAGTATCCCAACTTGCTTTTATCTATGATTACTAGTTTTTACCAAGCCTGTCTCCTCCAGTGTTCTGGCTCACATTGTAGCTCATATGAGACAGAGAGCACAAACAGAATATGCACTCTAGATGAGGCCTCTGACTGTAGAACGTGGGGTTATCTCTGCCTCTAAGGAATCAGCTCTCTGACCTCTTTTCTTACTGTGCTGGCCAGCGTTTACCCCCCAAAGGCATTTCCACAAAAGCCTACTTTACTTCAGCTCTATTAAGCAGCAACATATGCTGTGCTCTTTTTTAAAATAATGTCTGTGTGTATTTCCTCTTCATGGGATCAGGCTGTGCGCTGAGTGCATTCCAGCTGGAGATTATAGCTGGATGCAGATTTAAATGTGCGGTATCAGATGTTACAGAGTGCAGGATACCTATAGAGACTGATGGATGGCAGATAGTGTGACAGCGCTTGCATCAGTCCTGGTTGAAAGAAGCAGGTCTGTCATTTCAATTATTATAATTATGTTTATGCAGTGTTTGAAGAGACAGTACTGGAGAATTTCAATACTGTTGCGTCATGACTGAATGTCCTTCATACAACATCTTATAGCCTTCACACAGTATGTCACCTATGACCTCTAATATGCTATAGAGTAATGTATTCATACCCTGTGTATCCAGTGTCAATTTCAATCACATGAAAACAGCATATTTGTCTGATTTAGTGTTGCCATGATGTCATTTTCTTTGCCATGTTGACAGACGTTTAGGAACTGACTTCTTATTTCATTCAGGAATCCTTTCAACAAGGAGACAAGCAGAGATGTTGCATAGCTTATGAGATGGCATATTACTCTAATAACATGAGTATAATTCAGCTTTGCAGGCTACCTGAACCTGTTCAGATTTCTATTACACTTAGAAAGATCAGCTAAACAGAGAGGTCTCCAGAATGGTGCAAGTATCACCTATTATCAAGAGAATTTAAATAGCTTTAGCCATGAGTCTGAAAGAGCCTAATTGCCATATGGGTGGGACGGATGATCTTTTCCTGTCAGAGCAAAACTAGCCGTGGGCATGTGTGATATCATGTATATGAAATACGGTAATTAATAGTGATTTGGAAAAATGAAAATTCCTGGCTGAAATAGTGAAAAAGTGCAGTAATTTATGAAAAAAACAAAAACACTTTTATTATTGAGAAAGTCAGTCCTTTCAATAGGGCAAAACTAAACTGACAAAAATAAAACCATATAAGTGGTAGACATTTGGTGCTCTTAGTGTCTCCTCCTGATGCATTTCTGTGCAAGATTTTAAAGGTCTGTCTTATGCCTTTGGCAAAAACGAGTTCAAGTTATAAACACGGCTCTCTATATTAGAGAAGCTATACAGACCACCTCATACTGACTGTTCACATGCTCATTCATACAATTAATCATTCATGTGGCAGCAGCATGATGCAGGTCATGCAAATACAGTTCAAGAGCTTAATTTAACATTCGTGCTCAATATTATAATAGGGGAAAAAATGTGATCTCAGTGAAGTCGACTGTGGCATGGGTGTTGCTGCTAGACGGACTGGTTGGAGTATTTCAGAAAGTTCTGATCTCCTAGAATTTTCATCCACAACGGTCTGTATTGTTTACAGAAAAGGATTCGAAAAACACCAGACTGGTTTGAGCTGACAGGAAGGTTATGGTAATTCGAATAACCACTCTTTACAACCGTGATAAGCAGAAAATGCACAAGACATGATCCCTTAGGCAGAAGGGCTACAACAACAGAAGAACATGTTGGGTTCCATTCCTGTGAACTAAGAACAGTGACCTGAGGCTAGAGTGGGAACAGGCTCACCCTGCCCTGAACCCGTCAACTGAAGATTGGAAAAAATACCATGCAATATTTTTCCAGCTTTTCTTTTGAAAATTCCAATCTTCAGCTGTCCACTTAGCAATGGCTAAATTACATGCAATTACATAAATATAAATATTCAAATTATAATATATTATAAAATTAGGTAATATGTTTGGTAAGTGGAATTATTTTATTATTAAAGTTTATTAGGATTTAATTTGGATTAAAACTCAAACATAAGCTACAGCATGTTAATATCAACCAACCAAAGATTTTCACTCAGTAAGTGTTCAGGTTCCCTGAGGCTAGTGGAAGAAACTGGAGGAGGTAACCTTCGTTAGAACGGGTCTCTGTGCTTATCGTGTCTCCATACATGGTTGGAGCAGGCCAAATCCAGCTTTGTGTCTCACCACTGACTGAGAGCACCCCATTAACAGAGACTGAATTTTGACAAGAAAAATGAGAGATATTTCCTTTGGCCTCGAGTGCCTGGGCAGAATAATGAGTAGGAACCTGCGCTGTCTTTCCCCTGTGAAGATCCAGATGGAGGACTTTCTCTCCTTCTTCCTCTCTCTCCCTCAAGGCAGGGAAACAGGGTCAGGCACAGACTGTCTGTTCTTGTGAAGGTTAGACTTTCTTAGACATGAATTATATGAATTACATCCAGTCCTGTCATCGCATATCAGATGTAGGTTTTATAACTGGATTGATAGCTGGATAAGATGTGGGATCACATGCGTGCTTTAATTGTGTCTTGAGGAAACAAGATTGTTAATGATATTTAAGAAAGTAGGACTCGATGTAGGGAATGTTCTTGAAATTGTGTTGTGAGTTTAGTGAACACAAAACACACTTACACACAGGGTGTAGCAAAGTGTAAAGAGAGGTTGTGATTTAGGGTATGGATGTTCCCTGTTGGTTGTCTAAGTGAGCAGAGGACAGAGAGACACATCTGGCAAATCCAGAATGCTGCCTATTAGGTCTAAGTGTGTGTTTGATTTAATGTGTACCAGTGAGCATGTATACTGTGTCCCTGTCAGACTAAATATGCTGGATGGGAGTTTGTGTGAATGTGCATCTGTGTATATGTCGCATATACGGGCACATTTGGGGTGCTTGTGTATGTGTGTGTGTGCGTGTGTGTGTGTGTGTGCATAAACAGAAATAGATCTGGCTTTGGCTCTGTTGGTTGTAGACATGGCGCTTTACTAACCGTGTGATGTATGGTTATGGCTCTTCATCTAGAGCCAATTACGACTGCGTGTACGAGTGCTCTGGGATCCCACAGCACTCTGCTGTCCACACACACACACACACACACACATACACAAACACACAGACACAGAGAATTCCTCGATATCCCCAGCATCCCCTCCCCACATTCCCATGGTGCTCAGCATAGCTCTATCAATGTGGAAATAAAGGGAAATGGAATTCTCAAATGTTTTGGCCAATTGGGTCTCTCACACTAACACACAGATGTTTCCATGCTTGCCTGCTTCTACATGCCTGCAGCTTTGGCTTCTAAATTCTTGTGTGCCTGTAAATGAACAATTCTCCCAACCTCCCTTTGTTTCAGAGCTTACAGACGATCCACTGTTGCTGGTTGCACCACATGTCATCTTTTACAACCGTCAGCCAGTCTCCTGCAAAAACATCTGAACTCTGTAGACAGGTAAATTGTGTTATTCTTTTCTATATGTCAGGGTACCATTTAACATGTATAGTGAAAGCAGTATGAGTCAGACTTGCACTTGGGTTTCTAGGTTCAATTATAGCTCCAGCTTTCCTACCTCTTAATTTCACCATAATTTGATTATATATAAGTGCATGAAACTGAGAAAGGGAACGCGCCATGAATTTATGCCTGCCGTGGGCTTTTCTACACCGGAAAACCCTATGAGGGTTTTTTTCGCCTTACCTCGTGTCTGTCTCTTTCCAACGTGGAATTTTAGTCAACTCTATTGTATATGGAGCTGCAGCTGTGTTAAGGAACAGTGATGATGACACTATGGGAGTGAAACTAATCAGATTAAGCAATGCTTTATATCATGACATCTCATTGTTGGCATAATAAGGATGATGAGGGCAAAACTATTACTTACACACACTTGAAGGTAGAGAGGCAGCTGGATACATGATTTTTTTTTAAATTAAGTGTTTCAAATAGTGTCCTACTGGGCTCATGTTGTGTTTTCTCTGAATACCAAACATGGTAAACAGAAAAGCTTGTAATTTAGAACTTGTGAACAATATGTGCTTAGTTTATCTACTTTTACTTTCTCCTCCAAAGGTATTTTGGGGGAAAAACTACAGATGACAGAATAAAAATATATCTTAATCACTGCTAATGAGGTGTTGTGGGTTCATCAGCAATATGTGCTTAAAAATATTAGCCCCAATGCGCACATCCACTGTAGAGGGCTTTTCTCTCTGTCTAATCACCTGACTCGACTGTCACTGATAGTCTGCATGGATCTACAGTCTGGGTAGAAAGAAATCAGCCTCATGACCATTTGCGGTGCTGATGTGTTTGGTTCCATTAAAGTGCAAAATAATCCATATGATGACATATCTGAACAGAAGATAACCAGATAAGGAAGTGAAGAAGACAGGGGGGGGCGGGTGTTAGCTCTGCTTGATCATTTATACCTGCTGTAGCTGTTAAGCAGTAATTGTAGAGTATGGAAGCTTAACCTTATGTTTCAGTCATATGTTGCATGCACAGATATGCTTGAGAGGGCGCGTGGGGAAAAAAAGCCTGTAAAAATCCATAGCATTTACGCAATCCTGAGCTCTAAAGCCATTAGTATGAGACGTGGTGCTGCAGTCTTGTTTGAAGCAATAGCAAGCTGTTCAGTCGACTTAGTAAGAGCATAACTATACGTCTGTTGATGCAATTTCTATTTTCATGGGGATTTTTGTTTAATTCAAAGCTATTTTGTACGGGGCCCCCCCTTAGGTTCAGCTGAGAAAAAAAAGGAGCGACGTGTAAAAATCTGTGCTCTCGGATTCCTAAACCGTGCACACAGTTTCAGGGAACAAGGAATGGAGCATTCTGACGGCAAGGGTAGATTTAATGCTATATTGTGTATTGAATCGTATGTTTCACAGCTTTAATTGTGTAATATTGTATTTATTGTGCTTTGCACTCCGTTCACATGGTTTAGCAATCCAGGAACACGGTTTATAAACCGAGAGCACAGATTTACACCGAAACTTGGGGGGGGGGGTCTGTAATTTTGTGACATGAAGCATCCTCAGAAAAGTTTGACACCAGGCTTATAATTATGTTTGCCTAAAATTCAGTATCCCTTCTGTTTGCATACAATTTAAAAATCATCAATATTTCACCAGTTTTTGTTACTTTAATCGTACCCTGTTTCCCAACAGATGGTACTAACATGTGCAGTTAAAAGCACATGTAAAATTATGAAGAGTTACTCTTCAGTCTTACTGCACTGTATGTAGGAAACCATATTGAGAGCATATTGTTCATGTAGTTCTAGTGAGCTAAATAAAAGCTCATTTCCATTTATTTTTATTATGATTCCAATTATGTTGTCATCGTTATCTTGCATTAGCACTGGGCAACACACAACGTGTAGGCAGAATGTCTTTATAACTTGAACAGCTTGAATTTTACAACAAATGATTGATGTTGATCTTATGGTCCAACAAGCAGACTTGTAATTGCCGCTCTATTTTGATCCATCTTCCCCCTCCATAATGACATTGTAGCCAACAGTGGCCTGGTGACACAAGCTCTAATGAGCAGGGAAAAGCACAGGCCTGATGGATGATGGGCAGTTGGAACAGCACAGAGGGGAGGTACAGCTGTACAGTGGCAGAGGGAAACATTGATAGGAACGAGCATTAAAGATTCATCCAAACAGCTGTTCCTAGCGCAGAACACTATCATGCAAAGCCATGTGTTCTGATTTCGAACCAGACGGAGTCCAGGAAGCATGGTTGAAATGTTTCAAGAGTTTGGCGTATTGTGCCAGATGTGTGCCAGTCTGAAAGATCTGCCAGGATTGTGAAAGTGAGTAGAACCAATGGGTTTTTTTTTTGGGTTTTTTTTTGCCGTATGTCTGTTGTAGTGTGTGATAACAGCTCAGCTCTTGTCAAGTGAGACAAATGCCATGTGATTACATATATTGTTGGAAATGTGGGCATTCACACAGAAGAGCTACTGGCAAATGGAACATGTTTAAGTAAAGGTTGTCACTAATGGTTGTCTTTCATCATTTTAGCAGATGAATAAACTGAGTTAATTCTAGGCATTCTGGTAATTATAAATCAGTTTGGATGTCAGACTGCCTGACATCTAAATAAGGATGTAAAAAAGAACGTTTGGTGAAAATGTGGCTTTGGGGATCTGTGGTTTTTGTTGTGTCTAATCAGTATGCACAACCCCACCTTAAGGGTATGGAGTTGCGTGTAATTAATAGACAAAAAAATAGTTGTAAATAATACTCAATATTCTACAGCAGCTCGCACACCAAGGTTATAATTTACCAAAATGCCAAATAAGGAGCACCAATTTCTGTGTAATAATTGCATACATAGATGATTGTTGTGTTAAAGGTTTACAAAGAATAGTTGTGTAAATGGTGATGTGCAAAGCTGTATCAGGAATAGGGTTGGGTACTGAAACACACTGGTTCCTACAGGATCTGTATCTACCAGACTGAATCACAACGCAGATCTCGGTGCACTTTTTTTTTTTTTTTTGATGTTGGATATTCTCTCTACTTTTTCTCAAGATATAGAGACACAAAAAGGGTAAAGTATGTGTAGTACAATTGAGTACAATTGAACATATTTTTCCTGTTAAAGCCCGATGAAGCTCATTGTTCAGAAATGCGGGTCGCCAGCACTTTAAAAAGAAGTCAGGTCACCAGCACTAGTAAAGAAGTCAGTAAGAGACCGTCTAAAAAGTGCATGACAGGGACAAATATGTAAAATTCTACCAAGATTATAGTTGTCTAACTAACGTGTTAACGTCCTAACGTAACAGCGTTAGGATACAGTACAGTGAGATGTAAGACTCACTATAAGTACAACATTACACGAAAGTCTTACACAAGAAGTACAGTAATAAATTCATAATATATTGTAAAAAAAAAAAAATCACTAAAAATCCAGAAATTGAGATTTGCCCTTACTTCTACAACCTCATACTGAAGTAGTGGGGCATAAGACTGATTAGAAGTGCAATATTACATTATATTACATTACATTACAGTATGAGTATAGTAGTAAATATTATTCATTAATAATTATTAATAATTATTAATGATGTACTGTTTTTAGTGAGTGATTACACGTAACAATTAATTGCGTAAAAAAACGAGGATTAGCCTTAGCAACTATGACCGAATGATTGTGAAATGAAATGTTTTTTACCTCAGTTTTTTTCTGCAACCAAATCAAAATGAAACTCAACAACATATTTTTTTTATTTGCACTATATTATACTCCATTCTTTCTAAAAAAAAAAAAAAAGTCACAACCCAATTAAATAAAAAGTAATAATAGCTACTTTAAACAT
>JAQQZR010000037.1:9783075-9800382 GCA_030068235.1 Notoglanidium macrostoma | reverse complement strand
AATATTTTCTATACTTAATCCGAAAGTCAGTATTAGATCCAGGGTGTGACCACAGTCATGAGTGGGTCCTATTACATACCAGATCACAAGAACAAGCCAAAAAAAAAAAAAAGAAGCCAAAAGCCAAGGCCATGCTGTCTGTGTGGGAGGGATTTTCTCTCTCCCTTGTCAATCAGAGTGACATTAGCCAATCACGGGCATCAGTGAGCTCATGTATGTGGAAGAAGGTAGATAGAGCTTCTCTATAGAGGTGGGGGTTGGAGACGGACCACAAACAAACAAACAAACAAACAAAACTGGTTCGGACATTCATGTTTTTAATCATGCTGCTTGTGTCTTTAATGCATTCTGAGTTCTTTAATGCATTATTACTGTCTCGGCGCAACATCAATCAAGTGTGAAAGCAGTGATAATACACACTTCATGTAGGAGCATTCAGGTTGTTAAGCAATCAGGAGTAAGGATTTTCTGGTTGTAGTAAAAATAACTACGCATAATATCCTTCCATCGGCATCATGCATTTTCACCTCTTCTAATGTTATGAACATTAAAGGCCATCGTTTGAAAATAACACAAGAATTATTAGGATTGTTAAGATGCATGTCAACATAGCCACTGAGTCTTTGGATTTTTAGTTTCATAAAGGAAACAGACTGAGCCTTTATGCTTTAGCTTTATGGTCCAGATTTCAGCCAGGCAAAGTGTATTAATTATAAATATCCAGCATGAGACTCTACAAAGCCAAATTACTTATTAAGCACATGCTGAAATGTCATATATTACAATGATGGCCATCATTTGAGAAGTCTTCAAGGTTTAATAGCTTGTAAATGGATTTGTGTTGTTCTTTGGTAGGTACATAATGGATGATTATTGCTGCTTGTTGGATATAAATAACAGCATCATGTCTGAGATTTCAGCTATTCGGTTTTAAACAAGAGCAACTTGTTTGTCTTCAGTGTTAGACAAAATGAGAAGAGTAATAATGAGATCAAATTAAAGCTTTTGGTGACAATGAAATCCATCAATATGTCCCTTACACATCTGAAAGTTTGCATTAAAGATCTGTTTTTCACAAACACTGTCAGATCTGCCTCAGATGTGCCAAGTGGCCGCTGCTAATAGATTCTGAAGTATGTGTAATTAAGATAATGAATGCTTTGATGTACCGCATAAATCCACAGCTGAGAAAGAAAAAAAATATATAAAAAAAAAAACCTCTTCAGACTGATTTAATACAAAAAAAAACCTCTTCATGCTGTAGTGTTGTCTACAGGGAAATGGAGAAAGGGTTTCATTTTTTATAGAATGCAGGCTCCTCTCCATATTCATTTGACCTCCCTTTCTGTCTTTTTTCTTTCCCCAAGAGTCTGTGGTGAAGGAGTGCACTGCTACTCTACTGCAAATATGCAGCAGTGCTTGTGCACACATTCACGCTGTCCTTCATGGATGATAACCTGATTGTGAATTCCAATTACATATGTATCAACAAGAGATTCATCCAATTTAATCACCTTATTTTCTCATTTCGCAACTTCCCTCAAAGTCAAGCCGCTTTCGCTCTTTTTTTTTCTTCCCTCCATCATGCAGGCTGTACAGCCCATTTCCATTTAAATTAATACGACGCACGTCTTAATATGACGAATAATTTTGAAAACGAGAGCGAAGGCCGGAGCAAATCTCAGCGCTGTACTCGGCTCAACGGAATTGCACACATGACATTTTCAATGTGTGCTTCCTAATCCAGCCAGGTTAATGTGGTGGGCAAAACTGACATCTGGCTTTCCCATACAGACGTTTATCATAAATGTCAGTGCAGCACTTTTTGATGGCGTCTCAGCGCTTCTGTATAGCCATCTTTCTGTCTTAACAGTTTAAATGTTGTTAATGACCAATTAGTCTGGCTTGATATGGATACTTTTCTGCTCCTCAATCATTCCCTTGACAGCAAATATCTTTTACGCAATACCTTGAGGGGAGACCCTACAGACGAATAGGGTATTTTAGTAGATATAACAGTCAGTCTTCGTCAAATCAAGTGTCAAGTCAAGTCAAGTGGCTTTTATTGTCATTTCAGCCATATACAGATGATACAGTACATATCTGTGAAATGACACAACGTTCCTCCGGGACAAAGGTGCTACATATAAGACAACATAGAATTACAATTCAATTTTAATTTGCTGATGTACTTAGAAGTATTTTTGTATTGGTACATTTTTTTCAAAACTTTGCATTTATTTTTGGAACTAAGGTGTCATCATGGACATAAAAATCTCCTAACCCCCCCTCCAAGCCCCCCAGCGGCAGGTGCACACGCACAGCAAGAAGCGACTCACAGAGCAGCCACCCTGTGCTAACCTGACATATTTACTGTAATAGATGTTGATAGCCTACATGATTTACACCACGTCAACACATGATGGAATAAGCTATATTAAAGTATTTGAATTGCAGAGTAATAGCGTATTAGGGTCTCTCAAGGAACCCTGGAGCAGCGGGACTACAGGCTGTTAGGGCTCCTGTGACCTCTGTGGATAGACTTGTGCAGTAATCCAGGCCTCGGTGTCATTTAATTCAATGTGCATGAATTCATATGCTTTATAAAACTGTAAAGCTAGGATTTCTTGATGGTAGAATAAAAATTGAAAGTTAATTTCATAGTGAAGACACTTAGCCAGAGAGCCTTTTACAGAACACTTTGTTTTGTTTAATTAATTAAATTAAAAATACCTAATTATTAAAAAAGAATGCCATATTTTAAGTACAAAATTCAACAATTGTCAATATTTTAAGAAAGTCTTTATAAGCTTCCAACTGGGAATAGGAATGAACATGTAAAATGTCATAAACGCAGGTCATGACCTGAGATTTTTGGTTCTGGACTAAACGGAAAAAACGATTTTGATCTTTTTAAGGGATATACTGTGTGACATGGCATGATTGTGCTAAGTGGGCGGAGCTGAAAGCCTTCTTCAATGTTCAATGTCATTACATATAAGGTGGCTGGTAATAAGGTACCAGGTAATAAGGTAAAAAGGTGGCTGTGAGTGCACAAACACCGTTAAATTAACATATTACTGTTGGGTTTTGACATTTTTATTACTACGGTATAAGAGTAGACGTTCAATTGATCTACAAATCTGAAAATTGTGCCTTAGATGGTTCAGATATCATTTCTGTAATGTATGAAAGTAATATCCATGAATGTCTAGAAGAACTGTACAGTGTATCTGAAAAGATGTTACATGCAAAGACATGGTAGTGCACACACATATATAACAGCTCTTATTGATCTGTTGATGTATAAAAAGCTCTCAAGATGCTTTCCCTTGTCTGATAACATTTTATCTCCAGGAAGTCTTCAATAAAACTTCCTCTCTTATAAACCTATGTTTTATGTATTATGACATGTTTGCTGTATCTCATAGGCTTTATTATTATTTTTAAATCTAAGTGCAATAACTATTGACAGCTAGCTTCATATGCTGCACGTCTAAATACAGCGGCTCACTATGGAAGTGACCTTAAAGTTCATTTGTGTGGGTGTTTGAGTTTTGCAATTTTTATTTTCCTTAAATGTGCCAAAATTAGTATGAGAGATTCTGGGTCCTGTCTGGATGTTGAAGAATTAATAAGACTGTCTCATTTTAATAGGGGGAGCATTTGAGACAGGCCGTGTAAGTCCCAGTTTTCCATTTTCTTGACAATGCTTTTGATGACTGCTGATAACATAGTGCCTCTCTCGGGGAACCTGCGTCTTCTAATACAGAGTTTGCCTGAACAGACTAAAACCCATCTGATCTGAGCTATGTGTTGGAATGTGTCTTTAAAGCATAAAAATAGGCACTGTTTAGACTTCTCCTCTACTATTTTTATCCACCTCTATTATGATGGTTTAATACACCACGCATATACTAGACCATTTAGAAAGTGCATTTGTGCTTTGGGTTATATGCGGAGGAAACTATTTAAGTGCAGTTTAGGAAGCATCTTGTACAGAGTCTTATAGCAGAAAGACAACATTCATGTCTTTTAAATATTTCATTTGGATAATAAGTCCATTATGCTTTTATAGGTATGGGTGTGTTATTAACAACAGCAAGTTATATAAAATGCATGCAATTCGTTACAAAGACTCAAGCTGATATATTGCATGAAAAAAATCCCCAAGCTATAGTGTTGCATTTTAAAATACTGGCTGCCGAGCCTGGTCAATCACAAGACGTGTTAAAGAGAAAGGTGGAAAGGGGAAAGGAACATGGGAGAACAGGTCGCTTACAGCCCAATCAGCAGAATGCAATCAAGTGGATCACTGCAGCCAGTGTGACAAATGTGTTAGCTGCCCATAGAGAGCTATGTTAAATTACTCTGGCCATAAAAGGTTGCTTTTCTATCACAGAATTCAGGCTATCAAAGCTTAAGTACTATAGGGAAGCTCGTAAGGCTGCACTACATTGCTTAGCATCACAGGCATTGTGTCTTTTACAATCTGGGAGGGATGATATCATTATCACTCTGATACAGAGTTCTGGTTTTCCCAACTTCAAGTATTTTTTACTAAACTTTTTTAAGCATTATCAAATGTTTTTTTATGCAACATTTAATTTTGTGTATAGTTGGACAGAACGTTATCAGCATCACTAGGCACCAAGCACGAATCTGACCATGATATAAATCTAATTTTTAAGCTTCCTGAACACCACTGAAGACCAATGATCACAGCTAACCTTCTCAAAATCACAATCCACACAGCATGTAATAAGTAGCTTTAATCACTGTATATAAAATCTCTATAATTTTATGATGGAAGTCTAGCACACATCAATATAGAAATCTATTCATAGAAACACAGAGCCAGGCTAGCTACATGGCCTGACAGTCACAATTAAGATATGGGCATAGACCCAACGTAATGTTGGACTCTACTTTCATGCTAATGCAAAAGTAATTCACTGGTTAACGTTGGCATGTTGCTATTTAGCTTGGACACAGGCCATTTTTTTGCACTTGTAATCTGTAACTATTTGTCATGGTCATGAGTTAATCTACTGTAATGCAATGGGCTGAATGCTGCAAAGGGGAGTGTGACATTTAAATCCTGGCATTTTTTTGTTCAAAATATGCATGTATGTTACCATCTCCCTAGACCCTCTCTTAGCACTGATGCAGGATAAAACAGTATTTTTTTCACATAAGCAAAGTACTGCCTTATTTTCTCATGGGTGGATTTCTCACCCAAATAAAACAGATTTCACTTGTATGAAGTTCCAGTGATACTTTAGGTTTAGCCCCTCTCTCAAATAATGATCTCAGTGATTATTAAAAGAGCCAACAATTCTCCGACTCTACATAAAAATAAAAATCTTTTATTGTGTAAAATTGTTTTTCACTGTGGTGAATGAGATTAGCTACAAAGCTCCTGGGTATGTGGCTTTAATCCCCTGCAATATGTATGGCTTTCTTTAAAACAAAACAGATGTGGCAAGATTGAGCTTAACACAGAAACTCATCCTTCAACCCTTTAGGCAACGTGTGTTTGATGTATTGTGATCAGACATAATTAGTATGCAGTGTCCTGTCGGCCATTCGGTTCCATTTATAAAAACACAAAGTGAGAATTTGACAACTAACGAACTATAAAATATACCTCATCTACTATTTTTATTGTAGATATATATATATTGCATATAGTGCACATTAATATTTGGCGATATTTACCCTCTTGAGCGTTTTGAGGATTTTGGGCTGTTGGCATTCGGAATAGAACGCACATCTGTCCAAACATCTGCACTAATGACACTAAGATAACAGAGTACCAGAGACAAAAAATGTGTTTTCTTTTAAGGTTATAGCCAACTGATCATTTCTAACACCAAAGGCTGATATGAAATCTGGAAATTAAATCTAATCATGTGTCATTACATTCATGTCGTTTTCAGGTTTTAAACGGATAAACCACACCTTTTCACCTGTGCCAAAGATACCAAAAGGGTACCGATCCTATGTTGTTATTTTTTGGTGCTTGAGTTACAATCATGAAAATAGATTCTGGTATTTCATTTGTAATAACAGCACAATATAAAAAAAGAAACCAGACTGATAAAACATTAACTTAGGCCAAGTGTAAATTATTAATATTAGAAAATTACTCCTTAGTAATTATAAAACTCCTCAGGGGAAACTTACCAAGGGCTGTAAAGAGGAGTTAATATAGAAATTGTGCCCATCGATATCTATGGACTTAATTGCTACTCATACATTTGTTGGGGGGAAGTGCAATTTTGCTTGCCTGATATGTACTCTGTTGAGAATCTGTATTAAGTCCAGCACCATTGCCTGATAGTTTGTTATAACCACAATTCTTACTCCTAGGCAGCAATGTAAATACACAGAAACATTCAGAAATGTATTGTATTGTGTATGTATGTAGTCTTTAGCGTATTTTACCCATTTACTGTTCTGGCATTTAGCAAACACCCTTATCCAGAGTAACCTGAAGCAATAAAAATATCCTCATGCTGGTTCACAAGGTCAGGAACAAAGAGTACTATCAATCCTCAAACCCTGTTGGGAAGGTAGTGTAGTGCAGGACACCACACAAGGTTTTTATTTTCATTTTTATTTATTTTTTTAACAACAATGTGCTAATTTACTTACTTCATGAATAAGTCTTTATTCATCGTTTTAAGACAGTCAGTGACTCAGCTGTTCAGACATCTAGGCCATGCACAACTCACTTGGATTCATTACGATTCCTGTTTTCTAACAGGTACCAATTATTCCTGAATGCTTCCCGGATTTGTAATTTGTGAGGAATTCAAGTTCATCCTTTTTTCATTTGGCCTGTTTCGCCATTATTATTGTGCTGTATACTATCATCCTCCTCTCAAGCGGTATTTTGGCTAGTAGCATCTCATTTCTGTCAAATCTAGTGCCAAAACCTATGCATATGAGATTTTGTGCATAAATTGTTCAACTGTTTGGCTAACAATACCCAGCTGACTGGTGAGGAGTGCATTGTGAGCTGAATGGGAGGTGAAACACCTCTCCATCACAGGGAGCTTTAACAGTTATCAGTTACCATTAACAGCTTATATCACTGTTTGTCATTCATTTTAGTAGAAAATCTATATTTTTCATCCTATTTGCTTGGCTTGTGTCTTATGTGCTTCTGGTAAAGAGCAAACAGTGCCCTAACAGAATTAGTACAAAATGTCCCTGCACAGAAATGCAGAAGTGCGAGGCTTGAGGCTTAGCCATGCCATGTGCTGGGTGTGAGATTCTCATTGGTACTGTTCCTTCTCTGCCCATCAGTTTATGCTTCACCACTTAATCAGATGCCTGTGCAGTGTACTGAGTCACAGACGTGCTGCTCAACATTATGTAGTCGACGTGCTAAAGGGCTCAGCAACGGTGCACAACCAGTAGCTCACATACAATGACAAGCATTGTCGTAAATTAGCAGTATTAGAAAAGCTAATGATATGATGCTTTTGGTGGGAATTTTTGAGGAGAAACATTGCATTTACCTGGTTATATAGTACTGCCAATTAGCCAAACATCTGAGCTCTAATTCACTTTCGAAGGTCAGCGGAGCTCGCTAGTCCAGTGTAACTAAGCATATCTTACTGTACAAGGTAGCTGATATTGAGTTTACTGATGATTGAATACATTCTGGGGGTTTCTCAAGTGATTTAAAATGGCGTTCTTGATGAGGCCTCCTTGCCTAAATTAAGTAATATGATATTAATAATGTAATACAAAGTATTGTCACTTTTCCAACCAAAAGCCTAGAAATAAGTGTACAGCAGATCAGTCAGAAATAAGAAGAGAATAAAGAAAGTGTGTGTATGTGTGTGTGTGTGTGTGTGTGTGTGTGTGTGTATGCATTCTTGAGTCTGGATCTATTGTTTATTTCTCAGACCAGACTGTAGTTGCTATGATTCAGAGTCATCCATTCTGTGCTCAGCAATATATTGAGTTTCACCACGCTTGCAAGATTTTTCTCTCATAAGGCCCATCTTCCCTTTCACTGGGTGTCTTCAATGAATACTGGTCAAGTTTAGTCATTTTATGTGACAGAACAATTCAGGTTGGCTGTGTAGTCTAAAGGTGCTGTTTTATTTCTTTCTTTCTTCAAAAGTATATCCTGTGCCTTTTCCTCAGTAATAATTTAACATACATAAAGAGTAAAAATACTAAACTGGCTGACTCACTTTGCCTGGAGTGGCATTCGATCTGCACAGACAATCATCTCAGCACACATCTAGCAAGGTTGTGCTATGATGCGAAGCTGCTTTAAAAGCTTATCCTTCCCATAGTGCTAATGAAACGGCGGGTTTTCCTCGGCCCCGCGGATCCTTCCGCAGGCGCTCTAAACTGAAGTGACACTTACAGGCAGGGGTGAATGGCAGATGGAAAGAAACAGGCTCGCCCTGGGAAAGGGAGACCTTTGAATAAGTAGATTGACAGGTCCCGCACTCAGAGGAGATGGAAAAGTGCTTGTACCTCTTTTGTGCTGACGATGGTCAGGATTAGATCGCGGTGGCGCTGGTTTTTGACACTCTGTCAAGCATTTCACTGCATCTCTGCTCTGCTGGAAACGACAGCTGGCTCTATTTCCTGGAAATGCTGTTGCCTTTGTCCCATGGGTGTTTGTTTTTTATTTGGATGGCATGTTTGGCTCAAATAGTGGCAGGGAAGAGCTCGACGTGACGGGTGATCACTTTTGCAAAGTTGAGCTAAGCTCTTTACAAACAGACAGCCTACAATTATTACTGGTACATAGAATGGTGGCTAATCTCCCCTTAATTTAAAGCATTATTTAAATGATTTTAAATGATTCCTATGCACGTCAGGATTAATAATACCAATATCATAGGTGATATTAACAAAGTGACTACCACTTTTTAAAATAATCAACACCTGCATTAACGGCCATTAATTAATCTTGCCATTAATGAGTCAAATGAAGCCCAGAATGAAAAACACGAAACAGCCACTTAATGAACATGTTTGCAGTTGCTAAGTGGCAAAATTCAGGCCTTAATATAAATAGCAGCTTCTAATGTTAATATTAATATTAATTTCACTGAATTTAATTTTTAAGTAGATATAGTCTTAGTCTTGGTTTGAGTAAACATTAGTCAACGTGGCTGTATTTTGTTCAAATTTAAACAAATATCAACTAATACATGTGTTAACTGTGTGCTAAAGTTCATGTTTTGTTAATGTTAACTGATATGTTACTTATTAGGACATACAGAGGCCGTCAGGTCCCCGTAGCGTACGTCCATGTACTTACATTCACACTCCTTTGCATTTTCTGTGATAAATAATAAGTATGATCCTGCATTTTTCAAAATTTAAATTCACAAACTTGTTAGCCAGCACCAGTAAACACTGACTCTTATTTCTACTTCCTTGTCTTCCTTTCTTCTTCCTTGTCCTTCTGGTGTGTCCTTCCAGATTCACGCTGGCATTTGTAAAAACCTGGTTAAAAAAGATTTGTCCATTCAGGGCTACTGTAGCAGCTCAACATTGCAGCTCCATAAAGGTGAAACCGTGACCTATATAGATATAAAGGGCTCGTTCTAAGCTTACAGAACGACTATGAATCGCATTTACAGGTAATTATACACTAATGAAAACATACTTATGAATTCCTTAAGTATATTATGGAATATATGCTCCATTTCTTCTAATAGATACCCTCAAAAATCCTACATAGTGCACCTTTAAATGAGTTAACTTTTAAGTGTAACTTTTGTTTGTCGACATATCAGTCTGTTTTCAATTTGGTTATAGTCTTCCTACATTGCCCACAATGCCTTTTGACTACTTGTTGGTAGTTGGTGCCAGTGGGATTTAGCCCGTTGCTACATCTCAGCCTAAACAGATAGGTGCAGCAGCACTTTAGTCTTTTACTCAGTCCAGCTCTCTCACTTCCTCCTTTCTACACTCTGATCAAACAGATCAGGATCCTAAGCTTTCCTGCTACTTCTGGCACCGACACCGTCATGCTCGTCATCATATAGGGTTGAAATGTAGAACTAGATGAACTGTAAGTCAGCACAACTGCGTCATATAGTGGCCACATTGCATTCTGAGATTTGAATTCAGTGTTTGCTGTCTGTACTACTTCTACATTGGATATCCCATTAATATGACATTAACAAAACCATGTCAGCAGCAACAACAACAATAATAATAATAATAATAATAATAATAATATAATTCATGAATAAATTCTAAAACACAGTGGTATGCAGCTTCTCTCTCGCTAATCTGCAAAGTGTAAGGGATGTGATAATGTTACCAAGCATCATCACTCAGCTAACAACAGACATTTGATGCTCACACTGCAGAATAGTAAATCATGTCTGCTGTTCAGTCTATCTCATAATAAATTATCCGCTGGGATCAATTACCAGGACGGAGGTGGTTATAAATGGAGCACGGATAAGAATGTTTGTTTTGAAGCCCAATCCAAGGTCAACGATGTGATATGATGACTGCGCTAATGACCGTTAAAGGAGTCGTGCAGCGGAACGTGAAACAGACAAACAAGATTGCTTTAATGTAGACCTAGTTCAAATGAAACTAATATGTTGATATACTCCTGAGCTCACACGCTGGACACATGGACATTGCATTTAAAAATAGTTCATCTATGCAAAAAAACGTTTCAGGCAGCATTTGTTCATAAAAGTTCTGTAATATATGTTCTGTAATAGTATTTTGTTGTTTATCACCTTCCCCCTATAGCACACGCTTACATAATTTGTCTGTATGATTCTTCATTTATCGCATATACTGATGTAGTACCAGCTGATACAAGCTAGAGCTTCATTCATAAAAGGCAAATAGTGATGGAAAGACTGGCAAGTGAATGATGAGTCTTTTAAACTGAATTTAGATTAATAGACCTTGGTCAAATATAATTATTCATTTCAGTAAGTGTGTGTATGCACTCATTGTTTCTCATGGTGAAGGCAGTGAGCGTGAGGGCATCACTTTCTCAGCGCTCGCTCGACAGCCTTATCAGTCTTATAGCCACCAAATAATATTTTCAAATGGTAACATTCATTACCCAAACCCAGGGCTCTGGCACAAGCATTTAATTGCACAATTAAACTCCAGCAGTCTGGTATCTATTGAGCAATTAACCTTTGATAAACCAATTACTGTTTAGGGTTTGATGGCAGAAGTCAGGCCCTGGAGGGGTTATGTTCTAGTTTAATAGAATGTGCTATAAAATTGCCAGCCTTTATTGTTTTTGTTTCTGGCGTATTGATTTCCTTGCTTGCACAGAGCCATCTTGCAGTTTCCCAAAAATGAAAAACAAACACGCAATTAGTGAAAAATGGAGTGAGAAGTTTTCAGGGAGAGAAACGAATAGCGCCATTAAAGCTGGATGTGATGAATTATTCAAAAAGAATTTGAACATGGCTTTAAATGGTGCTTAGAAACACAAAGTGGGAACTCCATCTGCTTTTGATGTCTCAGGCACTACTGTGTGCACACTAGATGTCATTAATGGCGCCATCTTACCAAGCATCAAAGCAACATCCTCAGGTCTGAAATACAGGCTCAGACACTGCTGATCTGCCATCTTTTATTGTGGCTGTAAAATAAGTATAAACCTGTCAAAAAGATTTATAACCTGTCTGGATGTTTAATGTGCACCCAATTATATCCGAAGGGAATTCGGTGGGGTCCCTTTGTCTGATATCTGTAATTTTGTAAGAGAGAACCGTGTCGCTCAGCACTGTCGTACCAGGGTCATCAATAGCAACACGTGACGTACCTGAGGTCATTGTTGACACATCACAGACACGCCGAGAGAGGTCATCCATCATCACTAATGTGACTCACACAAACTGGACAGCGCCCAATCCCATTTGTCATCACCAGCACCGCACACATAAATTTGTCTTAGGCTGGTCTCCAGCAATATCATTTTGCTGCAGCCTGACAGCCTGCGAGCCTCCCGAATGCAATAATAGAGAATTGATTATATTCTTTATAGAGTGCAGTAGCCCCAAATGCGTTTTGTGTTTTTCCTCTCATCAGCTGTAATGAAAAAGGAAAAAAAAAAACAACACAGTGCACAGTGGGTTGATAGATGTGTCTGCTGTTCGGAAGGATTTTCATAATTTCTACATATAAAAACCTTTCTGTGTGACTTGTTTTTTTTTTTTTGTTTGTTTTTTTGGTCATATCATTATATTTTTATTTAATAGATTTGTAGATATGAAAAACTGTGTTTTTGTTTTTTTTTTCTTTTTAATAATTAACCCATCATGAGGATGGTATGGGTATTGACTTTACAAAATCTCTGTATAATTTCAATATTGTCAGCCTAAAAGTGAAGACGTGGGACAAAGTGTGCAAGTAGTTAAGACCCAGACTGTGTTCTCCTGCACCATGCCTCCACAATAGAGATGAATTTTGGGAGGATATGACCATCTATTTCTGCACTATAGCGTGCAATGAATTCAATGGATGGTGGAAAATATATTCAGTTTGCGAAGCCTCATTCTTATATTTATCTGAGTCTTAATTTCCTGCACTTCCCTTGTTTGCTGTTAACATCAGAGGTGATAGGAGTGTTAAAATGAAAACTACCCCATCCACTTCCACCTGCTCCACACTCCACAGAGAAAAATAATGAGCAGAAAGAGCTGAGAAAAACTAATAATCCACATTAGTTCATTTGGCTTCGGCATGAAATCAATGTAATGAAGCGTATGTGGCCCATCCTGTATTTTTCATGGAATGCGTTCTCGCAATGTTTTAATGAATGACACTTCATCATTTATAGCATTAGCGCACAGAGTTGAGGAGGTGGTGTGAGATATGATAGTTTGTCGATTTCTCATAGTTATAACACACTCGGAAGAGTGAAGAGCATTTCCATGAATGACACATTTATGACATGACGAACTGGTTGTATAATTCACGTCTATTCATTTTTAATATCCCCACGGAGCAAACTGAGAAACTTGTTCTAGGTTGAATGAGTGAACAACAGCTTCAAATGGAGTGGAGTATGGGCTATGGTGTGGAGGAAAAAGGCAAGAAACAAAAACTTTACCTAACATTCCAGGAAGGTATAATGTTAAAATGATCTAATTAAAGGTCCACTGTGTAGGATTCAGTTGATTGCGTCCATTGATAGAATGATACCCCTCCTTTATCCCTCCCTTTCCTAGCATGTATTAGAGGGTAGGCTGCCTGTAGCATACTGCCAATACTTACATTCACACTCAGTTGCTTTTCCATGCTAAATAATAATTATGGATCCTCCATTTTTCAAACTTTGGGTTCTCAGAAGAATCTTTCTTCTTCCTTGTCTTCCGTACTTTTTCTTTGTTTTCCTTCCACTGCTTCCTTTCCGGGTTCACGCTGCCACTCGTAGAAGCACAAAGCGTGGAAGGTTTGTAAAATAATGTGTCGGAAAAAACACATAAGATAAACCTTTCTGCTTTCGCAGCTGCTGTTATAAAAAATTAATCAACAACTAATCAGAATTGAGCCTTCAATGGCGCTGTGGTCTAATGCTGTTTATCATGTGTTACTGTGATGTTTCCTCAGCAAAGACAACAAATATGGAAATAATACTAATTACAGCATGTATTTACATGTGTGGAACTATACATCTGCCACATCCTGTCTCATTTATGACAAAATGCAATTATTTTACAAAAATGTTTCATCTTTCAATATGTCAATCAATACATAGATTACAAATACGATCAAATCTTTGGGCAAGGTTTGTAGTTTTTCATTAAATGCATCAGTTACGATATTTTTAATCATTATTTTAGGGTCGGCTATGAATTTGAGCTTAACTCTGGTCGTCGTTTCTTTTTGCCATTAAATTGCTAATATGTAACTAAGACAAGTCGTGGAATTTTCACACGTAACTATTTATTGCAATTACTATTATTTCTTTATTTAGTGCATATTATTTACACAGCAGCTGGTGCACTGTGGTGTTTACACTGTGATGAAGGCAGCACAGCATGGCATTGTAGCGTGACACAGATCGATATATGTTTATTTCATCACTGTTGTATAGATTACGCACTGTTTATGTGTTACCGGCGAGAAACTTGGAGGTGTTAAAAAATGACTGATTAAATCTCTTCCATTCTCCAGCTCTAATTTGCACTCACACCTGAGCTCACACACCTTCCATCAGGAGGATTCCCAAGCTTGTGAAAGGATTTTGTTAGTACAATGGATTTTCTACTTGTGTTGCTATAATGTGTAAAGAAAGTGTCGAACAAGTCATGGATTGTGGTAGAGAATGGAATATGAATGTAAAACAGTTACATGTTGCTTTGCTTTAGAAATTCTTACACATGTAATTTAGTGCTATTGTGAAATTCTGATTTACACCATTCTGGCACTGAACTACTGAGAGCTCCCACTCACCGTCTTCATGATCTGGCTGGCTGAGCTGCTTAGAGAATGAAACACTGTGCTGTTTGGATTTAGCATGTCCTGTTTGGTCAGAAACTCATTATGGACCACCATCTGCACACGATGAACACAGTCCAACTTCTCATCATCTCCCACTCTCTAAAACAAGAAACGTGAGACAGAGAGATCAGGCTTAGCCAGATTTAAAAAGCTTCTTCATGCTGCAACCAGGAGTAGCTTAAAAGGACTTATTTAAAAAATAATAGTAATGCTTTTTATCTGTCAGCGCCAACCATACTTTATTTTAAATAATTTTCCTGGAAGGTGCTGAAAGCTAAGGGGAAAACATAAAGAGTTACATATAGATGTATCACCTTTTAGTACATTAATACCTGTATGGTGAAGACTGCATAACAGAGACTTTAAATCCCATTTTCTCGATTTTCATCTGACTGTAATAAGAGTTTTTGCTTATACAGTTATCTTTGGATACAGTTATGTGTGGATCTGTGTTAGATTAAGGACTGAAGGAGCGTAGGGAAGGATTTCCCACAGCAGATGAGCAAGATTTGAGTCTGGGAAGCTGAAGATTGTGCAACAATCTCTCTGAGCATTACAACAGACATTCCACTTTGCCCTGCTTTGGTTTGTGTGCAGATATGAGCCATGAGACAATGGGATATAGCCGTTGTGTTTGTATTTACTGGGGATGCAAGATTCGGAATGAACAGATGAGTTCAAAACAGATACAGTTGAACAGGCTATAGAAATACAGACTCCGTTTTTTTAACTCCACACATTTGATGTTGTTATGCATTTCTTTTGGCAAGTCAGTTAGGGCATCTATTTTAATCCCGTCAGAGGTCATTTTAAAAGTATCAGTTAGAGACAGATTTATTTCAGCTTTAATTTAGCATATCAGAATTCCAGTGGGTCAAAGGTTTACCAAGTTTCTTTAAACAGTCTGGAGCATTTTAGAAATTGATGTAATGACTTTTAGAAGCAGCTGTGCAGTAGATTGGTGACCTGTCCAGGGTGTACCCACCTCTCGCCCGAGGTCAGCTGGGATTGGCTCTAGCTTCCCCACAACCCTGATGGATAAGCAGTATTGATTATGGATGGATGGATGGACTTTTAAAAGCTTCTGATTGGCAAATTGTCAGAACAGGAGTTAACTATGAGTGCACCTGTGGCATAAAAGGCCAAGACCCCATAGAAAAATAACTGTGGGCCTCCAGACATCTGGTTCCTCCTTTGGAGCAATTTCCAAAAAACTGAAAGCGCTAAAAACATCTGTAGAAACAATTGTATGCAAATTTTAAAATCTTGAACCGCACAGATACATTCATGAAAGACGCAACAAATTACTCTTAGCAATGAGAAAACCTTTTTTTTCTGAAAGTTTAATTGATCTCCAAGACAACAATGGAACTAATGAAGGAGATGGTGACATCAGCTATCGAACTATGTATATCCACCATCAAGAGAGTCCTTCCTTACCTTGGCATGAAAGGTGATCATGAAAGGACGAAGCCCACACTAAGACTGTCGTAAAAATGCCAGATTGAAGTTTGCAGGTGATCGCCAGCATGTGTGTTCACTGGTCAGATGAAACAAAAAGTGAACTGTTTGGCCATAATATTCAGCACTATGTATGGAGAAAAAAAGGGAGAGGCTTTTAATCCAAAGAACACCATCGCAACTGGGCAGCATCGTGGTGTCGAGGTGCTTTGATCAAAAAGGGGCAGGTGCACTTCAGAAAATAGATGGCCTCGTGAGGAAGGAGGATTTTTTTTAGAAATGCTAAATAACCTCAAGACATCAGCCAGACAGTTAGAACCTAGTTGGCCACAACTGGGTCTTCCAGTAGGACAGTGATTCTAAGCACACCTCCAGAGTCATGTGTTTTAAAGTAGGGACCCACTGGATATACATCATGGACACCAGGGAGTCCCTGGACACCAATTTGAAAAGCATGCCATTAGAAAATGTTATGGGAAGATACAAACAAAATAATAGAATAACTGCATTCTCCTAGAGTGTCCCAGAGAGTTCAGAAAAAAACCTTCCTGTTCAGCCATATCAGATAAGGATATTTCTAAACAGATACAGATAGTGGCATTACAATCACTGCTAGTATTTAGCTATTGTAATTCTCATTCAAAAGCAAAGCCCTGATGGAACAGTTCAGGACTGACTGAAAATGCATGCTTTGACGAGACGTCTTAGTGGAAAGGATACCTCGGTGCAAAACGAATGATATTAAATCGTAATGAAACCTCATTTCAAATATCCTGCATTGAAATCACAACAGCATTTCTTAATTTAATAAGCCATAATCTCAGCACATTGTTGTTTCGAAAGCCTGTAATTAATTTCCATTGAGGAAATTCTGACGCGTCGTAATAAATCGGGGAAACCTTTCACACACAACCGAAAAGCTTGACTCAGGTTTTCTGGCATATCCACAAATTTTATCCATTTATAGTTACATTTATAAATGCTTGCTCCCTCACAAGCCTCTTTTTTTTTCTCTTGAGCTTAATCAGACAAGCTTGTCATGTTACCAAGAAACCACAAAGCCCTTTGTCCTGAAGACTTTCCCTTGCCATACAAATTAAACTTGCAGCTTTACCTTTCAAAGCGTCTCCTCGTAGAAAACTTTACCATATCAACAATTACACATTCGTAGACTGTTTATATGGAGTGGCTGCCATCCAAGTCCCTGGGTTTGTTGTTAATCTAGAAATCCATCCATCCATCCATCCTTTATCTGTCTGGGTCGCGAGGAAGTTGGAGCCAATCCCAGCATCCTCGGGCGAGAGGCGGGGTACACCCTGGGCAGGTCGCCAGTCCACCACAGGGCCAACA
>JAQQZR010000037.1:9754240-9769801 GCA_030068235.1 Notoglanidium macrostoma | reverse complement strand
AATCCATATTATGTCAACAACCGCTCAACTAAGTAAAGAGAAACAACAGTCCATCATTACTTTAAGACATGAAGTGTGTACATGCATGTAATTTCAATAATCTTAACGGGCAACACAGACTGTACCACTATCCAGACCCATATAAGGCTGTTATTAAGTGTTTCCATTTTGAAGCATGATTGCAACACATATAAACATCAACATGAACCGACATAAACACACAAATGGGAGCTCACGGCCTGGAGAAGCCCTTGGCATTGAGCCAGCCACGGATCTCGAATGGCTGAGAATCATGAGTGACGGGTAATGTTCTGATGGGGTGTTCGACCCGAAAGTTGCGAGCAGGAGGTTGGGTTTTGCTGTCTGTAATCCTCTTCAAGAGCTCATCGTTCATCTCCTTCTGCTGAGTTCGGTCTAAAGAGACAAGTCAAGGGAAAAGAATAAAAGAAGATTGTGTGCCGCATTGCTAAAGAGAGAAACAATGAGTTCTTGGCATGCAATCTACGTATATACAAACTCTCTTGCTGCATTTCTCTGCCTGACTCACTCCTCTCTCTATCTCACACCCACTACACAGCACAGATAAGAGCAGTTACGCACTGTCTTTGTCCCGCGAGGATTTATTCATCTCCACATTCTCAATGTGATTTATCAAGGCAGGTGGAGAAGTAGCTTTGTAAGGATTCGCAGCCTGAGAACAGAAAAAAAGTGTGAGCGAGTGGGCGAGGTGAAAAAAGAGAGTAAGACTATACCTGCCACATGGAGGTGACTGTGTGTTTGCAGAGCTTTAATAATGAAAGAGAAGGCCAGTAGATATGGTGGTTTACCTGGCTGTTAAAGAACTCGGCACGGTTGTACTGCGTCTCTCCCGCTTTTAGCTCCTCCAGCACATTGCAGGGGACATACCCAGTGTGAGCGTTGCGGTTCCTCACCAACCACCACTGCTTTTCACTGTCCAGTACCTGGAGTGCGTGCACACTTACTCACACACACACACACCCTGTAGCACCTTTCAGCTTTATTCTGTTCTTTTATTTTCCTATGACATTAGCGAAGCAGTCTGCATTAATATTCCAATTGCAAACTGATTACGTAGTTTTGCTTGATCTGTTTTGTTCTGCACCTAGCTGTAATTTAACCTTTATGTTCTATTTTGGTCAAAATTACACATTTAAAATGTTCTCTTAAAAGTAACAAATTCACAATCACTTATAAAATGTAATGAAAATCACAAACATTTGGATGACGTTCAGTTCAATTAATACGAGATGAAATGAAAACAAATCTGAAATAAAATTGTGGAACTGTCAGTTCTTAGTCAAGTCATAGTAAACGACATGTGACTGTAACATCCTCTACATCTCTTATTTACTCATCCAATATTCTAGACTATTTCTAGATCCTGACCCTAGCACAACACCAAGCCAATGAAGCTAGAAGCTAGAATCTTATGCCATCATAACAGAACATTCCAGTCCCTTAGTCCATTGTAGCATCAACTCTTAGGACAGTCTAGATTACAAATCGATCCACTGAATATTCCTGACCCTGACTTCAATCCAATTCAATCCTATTCTATTTATGAAGTGCTATTAACAATGAACATTGTCAGAAAGCAGTTTTACAGATATCCGGAGAGATTTAGATCTTGTTCTGGGTGATCCTAGATTTTTAGAAAACAAATCATTACTCTTCCGCAAGTGTATACCAAACAGTCAAGCAGTGCTAAGTGTTATGGAAAGATCTTCAATACCATTTGTGATTTCAGTAGGGTTTCAGCTTTATGTACAATAAATAATAATAATGTAGCAAGTGCAATCATAAAGATGTTCATGTGAGACATCCACAATCATTACTTCACTGTAACATCAACCCCTAGAACATTCTAGATCCTGACCATCACCTCATAGAACATTACAGACCCTGAATCTATGTTAATATCAATAGAACATCCAAGACCTGGATCCATCATAACCATAACCAGTAGTGTCTTCCAGAAACTGAAAGAGAACCCAGAGAACATTCTAGACATTGATACCAGTGTCCAGAGGACATCCCAGACCCCAACCCCAGCCCAGAGGACATCCTAGACCCTGACACCAGCCCAGAGATCATTCTACACTCTAACCCCAGCATAACACCAACGCAGAGAATGTTCTAGATCCTGACACCCACATAACACCAGCCAAAAGAACATTTTAGACCCTAGCCCCAGTATTAGCAAACCCAGAGAACATTGTAGACCCTGACCCCAGCATGTCCAAACCCAGAGAACTTTGTAGACCCTGAACCCAGCACATCATAGACCCGTCAATATCATGACATCAGGTCAACCTCTCATTCCCTATTTTGTTTTCTTCATGTTTCCACCACTCCTCTCATCTTCTTTCAGTCTCATCCATACCTCCAGCACCTCAGCCTTTTGCACGGTCAGCTCATTGGGATTGCGTGCCACAAAGTCATAGCGGATCTTCACACATTTTGGTTCAGTGTTAGACCTGTGTAGTGAGAACAGAGTGAACCGTGATACAACAGATGTTACTCAAACAAAAGATTTTATGCTGTGCTTTTTTTGACACTGCACCACTTTGGAAGTTACCTGCTAGTATGCAGATCACACAAAGCATTCTTGGTTCTGCCTGATCAGATGATATTAATTGATTTGAACGAATTTAAATCACAGGATTATAGTAATGTACTTATTGTAATATGTATAGTAATGATCATTCACAATTACTTGTATGGCAGATGCTTCACATAATCTAAGGTTAGTAACAGATTTATGTTTATGTTTACTGCCACAAGAGAGTATCCCATGTTTTCTGTAACACGACAAGCTGTGTTTTTTTGTTGTTGTTTGTTTCTTATGTTAACTTTTAGGGAATAAAAAAAAAAGTTATTAAAGAACATCTATTTCTAACTGCTATAATGAATAATAGTAAATTATAAGTAATAATAGAAACTAGCATTTACAGTTGTTCCACAACATTTAACCGGTAAAAGTTTGATGTGTTGTTCATTAATTAAAGAGCAATTGTAAGCGTTAGGAAATTTTTCCGGAGTATATGATAAATAAAACTCTCCAGTGATGTTATTGGAAAAGAATCAACTTCAGGGTGGTAAGAGTAACACTGCATCACTTTGCAGCATTATTTTCCTTTAATAGCATGCCGTTTTATTCCTTACATAATCGTTTTATAGCAGTGCGTCCTTTAGCCTTCTGTGATGTAGTGGGTTTTCTATTCTGACCTGAAACTATATGAAAAATCTAAGGAAAATTATAAACAAAAAATGGAAAAATTAGGCCCTTAGGTTAAACAGCTGATGATCACTATCTCTCTCTCTCTCCGTCTCGCTCTGTGTGTGTGTGTGTGTGTGTGTGTGTGTGTGTGTGTGTGTGTGTGTGTGTTTGCCTTCCAATGCCAAATACAAACAGTGCTTAGTATTGCCATTCTCAAACAAAATAACCCAGAAACATAGCCACAACTTACAGATTCATCTCTACAAAAGTCAAATTCATTTGGACAAACCTTGTTCAATTGCATCATTCTGTTTCATCATCTGAAAAGTTTGTCTGCACAAAGTAATTTGAGACGAGTTTTATTTACTTAGCCTCTAATGCTTATTGCTCTTATTGGAAAATAATGCAATTCATCACAATAACTCAAGCATTTTGGCTACACTTTAAATCAGAAGTGAAATATGTTTCTCTACAGATCCTGCAGATCGTAAGTACTTTGCAATACGATGTAAGCCTGCACTGAAATGTGAAAAGGATAGCAAGTGTGCTACATGAGAAAGAGTGGATTTCAATTATTATAACAAGCAACTTACGACTCGAACATCCTTAATCAGAAGAGCTGGTGCTTGCTTTGCTGTGAGCCCCTGCACTCTCTTTCTCAGCGGAAGGAGATTAAGTCGATGTGCCGCAGCCTGCACACGCAGTGTAGGCCATGAATATTTTAGTAGCCCTGCATAAAGCGTGGAGAACTTTAAACTCGACACACTGGTCCCCATGCATCTTTAATGTGCACACCTCCTCCCGTTTTTGTCCAGTAGCAGGGGGAAGAGGATAAGCACTGCCTCCAGTGTCCGGTCTCTGTCAGGCTGTCTATTTCTTTCCCTATAAATAAATTAGGAGCGTGAACACAGGAAACCAGCACGCCGTTCCACTACACGCAGATTCATTTTCGCTTGCAATTGCAGTTTTGTACAGCTCTAGATGTGCAAATATTATATAAACGTATTACTACTGTTGTATGTTACGGCCCACACGCGCACACACACACAGATTCATATACTACATTTAGGCAATAAGAACACACTTTTTGTAGTAATAAAAGTGGGCAAGTAGATCCCGATACCAGAATCCTAAATATACACTTATCAGTCACTTTAATAGGAACACCTGTACAACTACCCATTCAGGAAATTATCCAATCATTTGGCAGTGGTGACCTGTAGCAGTGGCAGCTACAGGTCAAGAGCTTCACTTAATGTTCAAACATCAGAATGGGAACATTTTTTATCTTTTTATTAAAGAGGTCAGAGGATAACGGCCAGACTGGTTTGAGCTGACAGGAAGACTCCAGTAATTCAAATAACCACTCTTTACATCCATGGTGAGTAAAAAAAAATCATTTCAACCTAACCTCAAGGCAGATGGGCTACAACAGCAGAAGACGCAATGGGTTTTATTCCTGTTAGCAAAGAACAAATCTTTCCAAATCTTCATCACTTCCTACTAAGGCAAAGGTGGTGAGGAAAAGGGACCAGGCATGAAATGTTCAAATGTGTTGGGCCCTTACGAGTCACCAAATCAGCTTTAAGTTGCCTTGGCAGAGATTCTAGAAGTCTGTGGAACTGGAGGGATAAACCCTATCCTTCCTATAGACATTCCCTAAGAATTCCCTATTCCCATAGAATATGCATAAGATATTCCCTAAGTCTATTATCTGAGATCTAGTGATTTTGGTATTATTTATATCATCTAATTGCATCATTCAGTACACCTGCCTGGAAGCATCTACACTTGCTATGTTTTTCCATTTATTTATTTATTTATTCATTCAGGTTTTTCCTTTAATTTGTCACCCACACCATAACTGTAGCGGAGATCACTCCCACCAGGCCAGACTTTACCCACCCAATTGACAGCACCTGCAAGCACTAATATGACTACAATGGCAGACTGATTTGAAATCTGTTACGTATAGCCGTGGGCTACATGCAGGTTCCATTGGCTCTTAAGTATTTCTTCCTCACTGAGCCAGTATTTCACTTCTACAGCTGAATAATGACATTGGTAGGTGGCATTAGCCATAAATGTCAGTAACTACATTTCTGTCCCCATGGGACTGGTCAGTGAACGCTCACAGAGGCTGATGCTTAAATAATAGGCTACATGCGATTTTTTTTTGCGCACGTGCCTGATTGGAGGCTGTCATATAGCAAAGCATTGAAGGCAAAAGATTAAAGATTGAGATGTTTAATTAATATAAATAATTCAGTCATTGAGTCTTGAATGGATGTGCACACAATAAAAATAATGGTGAAGTAGAAGTGACCATTCCCAGTGGCAGTGTTGTACAAATTATGGGCTGATCATGGCCTCATTTTTAATTATACATTGCATATTTTACCGTTTGCTAAAGGAAGTTGAAGTCGGAAAACACGTACATAGGAGAAAAACGATTACTTTTCCGTCAAAATGCAAATTTATGAGCAAATTAACTTTTCATTAACTTTTCCATGTCGCACATTACTCATCAGTGACTGTAAACATAAAATATAATTGTTTAAGAACACCATGTAATATAAATCATGTAATAAATTTCCTTCTAAATAAATAAGAGACTGTTTCCTCAGTGTGGCTGCGTTAGAACAATCCTCGCTCACTGATTCATTATTAAAATTTCAATTTGATATATTTTCTGTAAAAGAGCCATGTTGGTCTTATTATGACAGAAATGAAGTTCAAACAACACATATGCGACCCATTCATAGGTCAGGTGTATTTATGATCAAAAAATGAATGGTTCGATTTTGGCAAACAAAACCAGCTCTATCTTGTCTGCATGTCATCAAACAAACGAACAATAGTGTTTACCAAATTGCTTTGTTGTACAACATACCCAGTTATTAAAATGGCATCTAATTAGAGGTATTGAGCAGGTGTTTTACATAAGATTAATTGTGTTTTTTAAGAGCACTTTCTCTTCATTAACATTCCGCCATGTAAATGGTTCCCCTACAATATTCACTGATGCATATTCATTTCCTGGAAGATTGCAAATAGTTAGAGGAAGTAAAGTAAAGAATCCAGAATACATGAACCAGATTAGGAAGACGAAAATGTGTGAAAAACAAACTGCTCTATGCAGATAATGGGGAAAAAATAGATTCAAAAAGATTCTGAAAGTTCCTCTTTAGACTAATGAGTTTCAGACCAATGTCAAAAGATGAACTACACAGAGAACGAGAGACCAGGTGAAAGAGAAAGAATGAGACGGTGAGTAAGACAGGACAAAGTTAAAGAGAAAGAGAGAGAGAGAGGGAGGAAGGAAGAGATAGACAAATCCTACCTTCTCAGTAAATCCTCTGTGCTGTCATAAATAATAAAAGCAAATGGACTCAGTGCTGCTCCTTGGTTTGATATTTCTTTTCACTGTAAGAGCTGTTGTTCTGTCCTGCTGCTATTAGTGCTGTAGACATGTTCTCTAAAGCAGAAGCTAAATTAATGATATAGGGTAGACTTCTGAGTACACCATAACTTTCTGACAGACATCTGTTTACATTGTTTATGCAGTCTGGAATATCCATGTAAGGTTTTTCTTTTGTTAAGGACATCAGCAATACATCCACGACTCGCTGAGACATTTCAGTGTCAAACAGGTAAACTGTCACCCTAAAGATCGGAAGTATCTCCTTCTGCTTTTTCGGATGTAAGTTTTCCGACATGGGAAAATTAGCTTGGAATTTCTGACAGTCTGCATCTCATGCTCACATGTATTTATTTGGGTATTCTATGATAAAGACTGTTTAATTCTGCAGCATAATGCTGAGTTACGGGACTTAAAATCAGGAAGAATGATTGCAGGTTTAAAGTTATTCCACATAGCTACAAGCAGAAATGTCAGTGAACAAAATAGTGCTCATTAATTAAGGACTGATTGCTTTACAAATGTGCTACAGCCTCATTTAATTCTGTCGGGGTATCAGTCTAAACAGGCTTTACTGAAGGAGAAAATACCCACTTTTTTCTCCAAGCCTTGGGAACATTGCTAAAAATCTGATAATGTTGTTCTCAGACATTTTCTCATTAACTATTCTAAATGGCAATGATCAGCTCTATGGAAATTTACGTCTGCTTAGGAATTTCCAATTCCTACCCACTGTAGTACACCCATTGTTTGCACAATGATAGTCTGAATATAAAAGATAGCTGCCTCCTATTAATGGAAGCACACTTAAGTGATTAACAGTATTGTGGAGTGCAGAAAGGAGCTTGCTCATGATTAAGAATCATTAACTTAATAGGGAGGCTGGGAAAAAAGAATTGCAATCTCAGAGCAGTTCATAATTACATAATGTGATAAATCTGGACCTACAAGTAGTCCTTTCCTCTGGCAATAGTAAGATTTAATTCATCAGATGATAATGACTGCATAAAAGTAAGCAGTGTGGCAATGATCCTCTGGTTTGGCTTTATTCTTAGGTCACAGACACCATGTGTATTTAATGTAGTGAGCATGGCTGGTATTGTACATACTGGTGACAAAGGAAAATACGGTTGCCCTGTCATGCTGTGGGGGCAATTTGTTGGTATGCTTTTGGGCCACTTGTCCACTTAGAGAGAAGAGTCACTGCAAATCAATACAAAGTTATTTTGACTGATCACCTGCATCCAGCAGTGGCTCGTTACTATAGATTTTAGTGCGGCAGGACGGCATTTATAATGACACAGCCTCTCAACTTAATTTTGTTTGAGGCTATCACGGCTGACTTATTCTACAGGCTACTATCTAGTGTGTTTTTAGAGTAAGCCCGTTATATGCAGTTGAGAGTCAACAATATACAATCATACAGAATACTATCTAGCGTTTCATTGTGATGGTTCTAGATGTACCTTTTTCAACACAACAGGTGTGTTTCCCATTGCAGTTTGTGAGGCACACATCAATCCATTTTCTATACCGCTCCCCTGCTTATCCATTGTGGGTCTCGGGGGAGCTGAAGCCGATCCCAGCTGACTTCGTATGGGAGGCAGGGTTCACCCTGGACAGGTCTCAGGGCTAGCAGAGAGAGACAGACAGCCATTCACACTCACATTCACACATATGGGCAATTTAGAGTAGCCTGTTCACTTAATCTGCATGTAGGAGGAAACTAAAGCACCTGGAGCAAACCCACACAGGCACGGCATGAACATGAAGACTCCACACAGAAAGGCCAAAGGCCAAGATCAAACTCAGAGCCAGTTTGCTGTGAGGCACCACCACCATGCCGCCCACAAGGCACACATAGAAGAGCCGGCATTATTAACCAGGGTTACCAGGTTTCAGCAAATTTTCCAGCCCAACTACATTTCAAAAAGCTCACAAAATACCTAAAACAAGCCCGAAATTTAGGCATTAGTAAGGAAAGAGGCATTTTTGTTCTTTTTCTCAGCCTTTGAGTGGGAAACAAGGTCACTGAAGGGCACAGACATTTTTGATGTCTGGGCATTATCTACTCCACAATCACCCTTTCCCTCACCCAATCTTTACCATGTTTCTGTATGTTATAGGCATACTGTCTGCACCTACACTCTGCCCTTGCTAGCAGAAATGTATTAGATTTCATTCCAATTATTTTCTATAAACCGTATTTTAAACACTATTTAAAGTTTTTAAAAAGTATTTTTAACTAGCCCAATTTGCACCATATGAAAACGAAAAAGCCTGTGATTAACTGACCTGTACACTGCTGCTCCTCCACTGAAAATGTTCACAGAGCAAGAATGGGGCACCTTGATTCTCACCCCAGTAGGCAGCAATTAGTGCCATTTCTATTTTTGACCACCAGTTGCAATAATAAATCTGTGGAGATCAGTTGGGTGGTGAGCATGCAAATCAGTGGAACATTGGCTTATATGTGTCAGATAGCAATTTTTTCAACGATTGGTCACTCAAAAAAAGGTAATTAGTATTTCAGTCTAGTGCAGTGCCAAAAACTTGCAGAATCTATACCAAGGTGCATTGAAGATGGTGTGTCAGCTCATTGAGGTCCAAGAAGTTACAAAGATACTTAGTGTTTTTTTTTTCTAATTTGACACCTGTCTGTTTATCTAATGGAGGAAAAAGAGATTAGAGAAGTCATGTGCTTGCATTCATCAAATATTCATCAAGAATGCATCTTGGCTTTGAAAGTTGGCTGGACTGTGTCGAGAGGAGCTGGAGTAAGGCCACTGTAAGGCTTTTCATTTGGATTACATGGATCACAATATGCTAGCCCACTGTTTGTCCAGCTCACACACTGATTTGGATAACAATCTTTGGTTAATAAGGTTGTGTGAGTGCATCATATTCACTGCCATGTTTAGTCATTTGTAGATCCAAATTTTTCTGACTTGTATTTGTTGTACATTGTACACTCTCCTTGCAGTATATTACTTCATTCTATAGAAGTACTGAATGTTATCTAACATTTTTCAATGCACATAGTTTCTGGTTCATTCTCCATGCTGAGAATTTAAATAATAACTACTATTGAACAGTGGTAATTAATTCAATTACATTGAGAATTTATAAAGTGTGAAATACAATTTTCTAAAAATGTCTATTCTTTGTATTTGAATACTAATACATATTAAAATGTGAGGAAATATCATGTTGCAGTTATAATAAAGTTAGTTTAGTGCTTTATTCTGCAGAGTCTTCATTAGAAAGTAAGAACAGATTGAAACATGGTGGCAGCAGATTCAGCATGTTGGCACATAAAGTCAATGGAGTCAGGACATTTGCCGAAGGACAGTGACAGGGTTGCCAACAATCTTGTTTTTGGCATTGGATTCACATTTTAAGGTCCTGTCTCACACTCTCATACCACCCAAACCCATCTCGTGCCAAATTATGAAAAAGACCCAAATTATGAAGAGATCGCATGGATGAACAACTTAGAGTGTTGTATGGATGCCAATTAATCAGAAAACCACATTACAGGATTAGAGCCTGAACCCCATCACTGTACAACTTAAACAAAAACCTTCTGCTAAATTAAGAGGGCTGTACGTTATGATTTTGACATAGAGTTCAGTTATAACAGTAACTGTAGCAAGGTAGCAAATTTAGTTTACCATTTATGCTTCATTGTGACATTGTGTATATGGTCAAAAGTATGTGGACACCTGACTATCATATCTATTGTGCTTCTTGAACATCCCATTCCAGATTTAGTCCCCCTGTGCTGCTATAATAAGCTCCACTATTCTGGGAAGGGCTTCAACTAGATTTTGGAGCGTCTCCGTGGGGATTTATACTTATTCAGCCAAATGAGCATTAGTGAGGTTGGGCACTGATGTCAGATGAGAAGGTCTTCCACTGCAGCATTGGCAAACCATGTCTCCATGGGCCTCACTTTGTGCACAGGGGCATTGTCATGCTGGAACAGGTTTGAACATCGCAGTTCCAGTGAAAGGAATTTTAATGCTACAAAGACCAAATGCATTTGAAATATGGTATGTGCACTAATTACAACCAGAACGTGCTGTTCGAGTCTGTCAAGACAAAGTTTTTAATTCAGACTTGAGTATACCTGCACAAAGATCAGTTCAATCTTACACAGGTTCACAAGCCAACTCTTGTCAGTGTTCTGTATTTAAAAACATTAGATTTATTTCAACATTGAAAATAGCTTCTCATCTGGTGTCATGAAAAGGAGTTTAATGCAGGTGCAGTTTAAGAGAAAAATGGCAAACAAATCTGAAACATGAGGCAAAGTAATAAACAGGAACGAACAAGAAGTCAGGCGATCAGCAAACAGCATATACAGTGCAAGGCAAAGATCCATCTATCCATCGTCTACACCGCTCATCCATTAAGGGTTGCGGGGAAGCTGGAGCCACTTTGGGCGAGAGGTGGGGTGCAACCTGGTAGGTCACCATTCTGTCACAGGGCTAAAACAAAGGTGAACAGCCATTCACACTCACATTCACACCTATGGGCAATTTAGAGTAGCCACTTGACCTAATCTGCAATTTTGGGAACTAACAATTAGCATGTTACACCAACTTTGATCACGAGGTCATCTGAAGCATTTTATGGCACAACATGTAAAACTGATGCTGACAATATTTTTAGCTAGTTTTGTCATACTACCCAAAGTAGAAGAAACACAGTAAGTGGAAATTTGACTGACAAACAGACTTTTCACCTTGGCCTTCAGGGACTTTTGAAAATTAAGACTATTCGTAAGTCTTCATTTCTTAGACAGAGAGAATGCTGTTTTGAGGCTGTGGACTTTCTTTCCACTAAATGTGCTGAGCGAAGATAGTGCTTTTTCATGTTATCTGCCACTGGATGCTCACCCTGCAGCCATTTCCTCATCAACACATCCTATAAGTCACCTTGGACTTTTTTCAGAGCTTTTAAGAAAACGGCATGTGCCCACTGATTTCCCCTCACAGACAGAGAGAAATGGGGAGATGTTAGGAAGTAGTTTGGACTGTGGTTGAAAAAGGTCTGTTTGCTGACTGGCTGCTGATAAATGCAGGCTTTAAAAAAGTACATAACTGTGGCTGTGAATATGCTGCTTTTAATATTCAATAATTTAATATACCGTTGAATGGAAGCTTGTGTGAGATTACAGGATCTGCAATATTTGACCCATCATATCAAGTCAGGTATTAAGTCACACGGGTTAGTTTTGTGCTATGGCCAGTAAGGTGCAGTAGTTGAAATTGTTCCAATTTTCAATTTTGGCAAAACAATCCTTCAACAGACTTCAGAAATCCTAAACATAGTTTTAAAACACTTTAATTAATACTATGCAAGCTGCTTACGCCAGTTTTGACGGAAACCTTGCCTGTTTTCACTATAAATCCATGCTGCTGGTGAAGTTATTTTTAGGGGCAGCAAGGGAAATCCTGGTGTCAAAATGAGGCTGAGGATTCCCTCTTTCTTATTGCTTAATGGAATCCTCATTTAAATATTCTAAAAATAAGATTCCGACAGATTTTTCTGAGCCCCTCCTAATCGACAAACTCACACTGTTGCTATGCTTATTGAACCAGTAATCTGAAAATATGTTCCCAAAATGTGACTTAATACCTGATTTGATGTGATGGGTCAAGTATATAGAAACATACACAAATGCATTGCTCATGTATCTAGAGAAATGAACAATGGGACCAAATGTGAATTTCAGTGCAGAGATGAGCATGCGTTATCGCAGCGGCCTCCAGGTCTCCAGGCCTCCCTAACACTGTAATCTGGGTCAAAGTGCTAACTGGTGAGAAGGGCCTGTGAGAGGTTCACTCACACATAAATCATTTCTCATGCCTCCAGTCCTCATTACGCTCACTGGAGATAGAATTTCAAAGCCTTTCATGTGTCACAGCGTCCTTTAAGGTGGACTTACAGCTCTCGGCCTTACGGTACTAACAGAGAGCCACTCGACATGGCACCTTTGGAACATCGCACTAGCACACAACTTTGCCAAATCAGGTCACCCAGTGCTTTAACCACAACACTCGAGGGCCTATGTAACTCAGTATTTGAAATATGCCACTAATGGACTTTAGAAAAAAAGGGAGAGGGAATTGTAAGTAGCAAGGTCTTTTTAGAAAAGGAATTAGAATCTGAGAGGGGAAAAAAGGTTGCTGAATATTGAATATTCTTTTGATAATTAAAGCTCCAGAAAAGTCTAGCTGGTCACAGATAATTTGATTAGGATTTACAAATTATATATATATTAATCAAAGGCACAGACATTGAGCATTATCAGTTCATTAAATCTTCAGTTAAATATGCACTTTGCATAGAAGCACCATAAAGCACTAACCTACACATGTCTAGGGCAGATTTACATTGCACATTTTTATTTTTTAATTAAGCTTTATTTCACTCTGGTGTCAATTAAATCACTGAAACCTATTTAAGTTCTAAAATAAATTAAAGCCTAACTATAATGTAGTTCGGTGTCAGACAGCAGAGTCGGTGACATTTGCCGGTTAAGAGTTTTCTTAACACAGCAAGCACACAAATATAAAATGTAAGGCAAGATCGGTATACAGGCAGTAGTAAGGTGATGTGCAATCATAATATCCAGGGCAAAGGTCAGATATTAATGACATAAATATAATTGTAATCATAACCAGATACCATTAAGACAGGATAAAGACTTTGTCTCACCAAGAAACACAGTGCAGACTCTGCGCACTTTGGTGGCGGAATGAATGATCATTTATACTGCTGGTGTGATTGTGTAAATGAATGTAAGTGTGTGTGATCAGTAGGAAGGTGAACGTGAATGTGATAGAGTGTGTTATAGCTGTTGGATATTGTAGTCTTTGCATGTTTGTAAGCCGCTCTGGGTTTTGGGAGTTGTAGCTGCCAGCCATTTTTGTAGGCTACTCTTTTTTTTTGACATGACATTCACATGACTATCTGAAGCTGAGGTTAGAAAATGCTGAAAATGTTTTTTTGGAATAAAACAAATTCCGGCATACTTCCATAACTATGTTCTTTTTAGCACCTCAAGCAAAAGCAACTCATCTTCACTGAATATTTATTTCCATGTTCCATTGGATGCTATTTCTTTTAATATCACAGTAGCTACATAAATTGGAAAATTAGATGTATATGAGGTAAAATGTTACATGTCTTATGCGTATATGTAAATAAGGGATTCATCATTTATAATATAATGATATATATATATATATATATAAATGATATATAACTGTTTCATAAATCAGATTATATCTTTCATGTCAACTGCCCTAATAGCCATCATGGGTGTTGGCGAGGTCGTGTACTTGGAAGAGGGCCAATAGCACTTTCTTCTGAGTGTGTTACACTGCCCTGTGATGCAGCACGAACAGCAGTTGGAAAACATCTGGTTACTGGCACGTGTCTCAGAGGAAGCACGTTATTCTTCATCCACCATGGCTGGTAGTTGTCATATGATAGAGGAGAGCTGGGTGGTGGGTGGTCACAAATGTGGGTTATCCCTTTAATTTACTCTTTCAACTTGTAATGCCATCAGGCTTTTGGGTTGTTGTTGTGTCTGTGGCTCATTTGGACAATCTGCATTCTTTTAAGCTTGTGTCAAGAAAGGCAGAATATATAGAGCATCTCTGTAGTCAGCATCAAGGCAGTGTTTTGCAGAGGCAGCCTTCCCCTGTGCAGCTGGGTCTCGCTGCAGGCTGCCCAGATCTCCAGCAGCAGGATGGAATGGCTCATACATCAAAAAAAAGTTATTCCTCATAATTACTCACTACCAGAGGGAAAATAGGGTAAGTGTAGACGAAGAAAATCTTCATATTAGTCATGTCTGTAAGAGCTTAATTTAAACATCTACTCAGTCATCATGCAAATTCTAGGTGATCGGGTGCCATAAAGAATCTGCTCATTCCTTTCTGTGAAATAAGAAATAAACGCAATAAGAAAAATCCATGATGGGGTGTGCTGTTATAGGAGAATAATCAATGAAGTTGAAGTTGACAAAGTGGCCACAACAAATTGCCAATATTAAGAAAGAAAAAAATTATATATGTTATTATTTTTTATTTATACAATTTTTATTTGTGTAATTATTCATTCCCTCACCACTCTTTCTCTTTCTCTCTAAGTTAAGTTAAACTTCACCATATCAACCATTACACATGTTTTTTTATGTTGATGTAGAGTGTCCACCTTACAAAATCCAGGATAATTTGTTCTTATATACATATTACAACAAATGCATTTATATTAACCTGGACTACAGAACTACTTTCAGAGCTGCAGCTGTAGAAAATCACTAACTGACTAATCACATTTGAGAATTTAACAGAACTATGTAATAAAGTATAATAGGTTCCATAAAGGGTCGCTTATTAATTATTAATTCATAAGATGTATATACATGGAATACAGTTATCTGATTTATGGTTATTTGGCAAGATGAGCATATTATTTGTATATTTTTATTTTATATTTTATTTGTGCGTGTGCGTGTGTGTGTGTGTGTGTGTGTGTGTGTGTGTGTGTGTGTCAATCAATAAATAAATAAATAAATAAATATAATTAAAGATGAGTAAAACTGCTACATTATAATTATGCTCTTAAATCCATTGTCTCAACACTAACCAAATGAAGATAATACCTTCTAAATAACAGCTTTTAATTGTACATGTTCAATGCATAGCTTTTTTTCCCCCATCGAATGCCTAAGTGCTGTGTAGTTACATCAGGGGCGAAGGGTTCTAAGTAAAATTGTATCCATTTAGAGAAACAGGAGGCGGTGGTGCGGTGGTTAGCACTGTCGCCTCACAGCAAGAAGGTCCTGGGTTCGATCCCCGGGTCACCCAGGGTGCGT
>JAQQZR010000037.1:9726646-9753485 GCA_030068235.1 Notoglanidium macrostoma | reverse complement strand
ACTCTAAATTGCCCATAGGTGTGAATGCGAGCGTGTGTGGCTGTTTGTCTGTGTTGGCCCTGTGGTGGACAGGCGACCTGCCCAGGGTGTACCCGGCCTCTCGCCCGAAGCTGCTGGGATTGGCTCCAGCTTCCCAGCAACGCAGACGGATAAAGCGGTATAGACAATGGATGGATGGATGGATAGAGAAACAGGCCAGTAAATGTCAGTTTATCACAGTAGCGTCTGACTCTTGGTGTCATGTTCAAAAGCATTACCATCTCCCTACATTTCTTCTCAAAGTGAATAACAACAGCCTTACATACTCTGATTGTTTATTTTAAAGTAAAAATAGCTTTCATTCAGATTTCATCACATTCTTAAAGAGGCTACACAAGAAATTTACTTCAGGAGAGCTCTTCAGTGTCTCTTACATCCTTACCTGACATATAGTGTCTAACAGCGATGCTTTCTGCTACGTGCTATCAACTGGAACAAGCATTTCTAAAAGCTTACATAAAAAGCCGCTGTCAGTTGACATATACTGTACCGTCTGAAAGTATTGGAACTGCAAGGCCAACCCTTTTGTTTTTACTACACACTGAAGACATTAGAGTTTGTGATCATAAGATGAAGATGAGATGACAGATCAGAGTTTCAGCTTTCATTAGCCGATATTTACATCTAAATGTGTTAAACAACTTAGAACATGGCACTTCTAATGGCGGACCACCACATTTTTAGGTGAGCAAAAGAAGTGCAGAAAAAAGAACTGTAGTTCCTGTACAGGTGTCATGTATGTCTTCATCACATTCTTACCTTTCACCTGAATGAGATTTCTCTCTGTTTTGTGCCTGTGGTTATGAGATCATGCTTTGAATACACATAATAAAGCACAACTGAAAGCGTGTGCAGTTCATGCTGCTGCTGCTGCTGTTGCTGCTCAACTCGCTGGCAGTAAAGGAGTGGGCAGGAGCACTGACACAGTTCTCTAGATTAGACAGAGTGTGTGTGTGTGTGTGCGTAGGTGTGTGCGTGTATGTGTACACCTATGTGAGTGTTCACATATACACACACACGCGCGCATTGACAATATTTACATATGTGTGAATGTTTACATATGTGAGACACTCTGCTCGAAGCGAGTGTATTTCTCCAGAGAATCTGTAGAGTATTCTTGTGCCTGAAAATATGACAATGAGTAAAACTCATAAGCCCAAGAGATGCAGTGTCAGTACCTTTAAACTAACACACACACACAGAAAAAAATATTTCTTTATTAGTTTCTATTGATTTCTATTCTCTTACTGTCTTTGCGAATGCCTTCAACTGACATAATTATTAATTTAGCTAATTAATACTGTGCCTACACTTAAATCTAACCCTACCTTTAACCTCAGTAGACAAAAGGGAAGCTTTTCGCTCATTTATTTATTTATATATTTTTAATAAAAGCTGGGTTGTTTGTAATATACAAACAGACAGGTGAAATTTTTTTCCCCTTGTATTACTATTATTGCAAGGAGATTTGGTCCTCACCAAAAACTAAAAATTGGAGGATTAAAGACTTGTGGTGAAAAGAAAATCAATCTTTATTAGTTTCTCTATTTCACTTGATTTCAATGTAATGCTGATGCTCATGTGGACTGTTCTTCCCATGTTTACCCATAATTATTATACCAATTAACAAATTGCAGGTAGTTACAATATAGAACTATTCTACATTCTTATAGCAAAAACCTTTCTGAAATTCAGGGTTCCTGGGTACTTTTGGTACCTTTCAATTTTTGTAACATTTGGAACATTTTCAGAATGTTCCTAGAATGTTTGAAGATAACATTTGTAAATGTTCCTGTAACATTTTTAGCTGTAGCTTCATTAACATTAATGTTTCCATAATGTTAGTGTTTGTCTAACTGTGACTTTTGTATGAGAAATATTCCATTTACCCTGTGAAGCAAAGTCTTATTACAGCAGATGTTTAAGACATCTTAGCAAGGTAAATATCTTGAGAATTGTCAAATCTAGTATTTCCTATGATAAGATTACAATAAACCAAATATATGATTATTAACCCAATTTTACAGTTTGAAAGAAGTTTAAGCATTTATTTCCAGAGAGGAGTGAAATGGTCTGTCAGCAGAATCGAAACATTGAAACGAGTAAGAGTGTCTAAAAACAGGCTGAATAATATTAATATTGAAATATAATAATCTAATCATAAAAATATTTGATAAATTAGACATATTCAAGATATTATTGCTTGCTACGATATATGATTTGTATAGTATAAAACATCTGCCCCCCCAAACACAATTGCTTGAACTTCAAACAAACACTTAGTGTATCCTTCCATAAGATTCTCCCAATACTTTGCTGGACTTTTTGCCCATTCCTCTTCACAGAACTGGTATAGCAGTCAGGTTTGTGGGCTTACTTGCTCGTACACACTTTTCAGACACCTCTAGACACCTAATGAACTGAATTGCATCAGTCCCTTTTCCGGCAGAACACCCCAAAAAAAAGCCTCACCTATTGTCCTCCATGCATGCATACAATCTACAACATCCTTGGTGTTAATGGGTTAACAGTAGAAAGCAGTGCAACATAATTAAAGCGTTAATAATTAATGGTATTGTTAGTCACTTCCTGAGGCAATTGCAAATGATTAATCAATAGCCTGATATGAGCACTGACTATTACATTACCCACAAATTACAGCCTTTTTGTTGTGCTTACAATGAACAGACGAAACAGAGCTTTTTCACATGCCCTACGCATCATGACAATGACCGAATGTATTTTTTTATAGATGTACTTTATATATCTCCTCCTTTTACTGTATATGGCATTTAAAAATTCTGTAAAGACCACAAGGGAGGTTTTTAATCTTCACAAAAAACACATTATTTGATCATAACAAAGCATTTTTAACATTATTCTTTTCTTTCTAAAATGTTCTGTCTTATTTTAAAGATATTTCCGTGTTGAAACATTCTTATCTCATACACCGCACAGTATTTATTGCCATTTTCAGCTCTTTTTTGGTGAAGAAAACCCTATTTAACTGGCAGAAGCTGTGACACAAAGAGAGTGAGGGCTGCAGGCTTAATTGATTATTTGCACAGAGCTGTGTATCAGCGAGGTGCAGCATACCCAGGGGAAATAATGTAAAACAGATAACAAGATCAAATGCTGGAGAATTGCTTTCTCTTGCCAACTTTATTAATCTGTTTCTTTCTCAGTCAAACTGGCTTTTCCCCCTCACTCTCTCCAGGTTTTTATATAAAGGCAGGGTATGCCTTCATGTCCTAATTAATACAAGAACGTCTGGCCTGATGCAGGTTTCTTCAGTCAGCTTTGAGAGAAAGTGTGTGACACAAGATTTTTGAAATGCCCAAAAGTTTAGATAATAATCTTCAGAAGTTTTTTTTTTTAATATGTATATTTCTGTTGTATCTCATAAACATAGCTCACTAGCTAATAAAATGTAAGTGCTTGTAAAAGCGTGTGAGGTTTATGCTGTGTTATTAATAGCTTGCTAGCTGAAGTGAGGAAAGGTTAAAGTGACTCTTGGTATAATTGAAGGGTAAGTCATTGTTATGCCTATAGACTTGGAATTACATGGGTTTCATACACAGAGTTTAAAAAGCGTTCCTCTTCTATACAGTAAGAATTGAGTTTTCTATTTCTTTAGTCAACTGTAATGGGACTCCAAGAACAGTGGTGATGATGGTATGGTGTATCAGGTGAATCAAGATATTTATTTATTCTTACACGTATTTATTCTTACAAACTCAATTTTCATGTTTCTGTAGATTTCCTATGTTAAGTCAGTTAGAGTATATAGTTTATTTCCATAAGAGGTCATTTCACAATAATAGATGAGAAATGTTTTAATGTTTGATTTCGGTGTATCACATTTTCAGTGGGTCAGAAGATTATTTACAGTTTGTCAGGATGTAATTGCGTTTTAATTGTTTGAACTTCAGTCAAACACCTGGAGTAGCCTTTCATAAGCTTCTCCCGATACTTTGCTGGAATTTTTACCTATTCTTCTTGACAAAACTAGTTTAGCAGTCAGGTTTGTAGGCTTCTTTGTTCATACACACTTTTCAGACATTTTCTGAAAGACTATTTTCTGAAGTGCATCAGTCCTTTTTCCAGCAAAAACATGATGCTGCCACGCCCGTTCTTCATAGTTGGGATTGTGATTTTTAGATTAAAAGCCTCACACATTTTCCCACATACATAGTAATAAGATTTGTGGCCAAACAGTTCAATTTCTTTTCATCTGACCAGAGAACATGCCTCCAAAAAATACCTTGTGATCATCTGCAAACTTCAGTTTGGCTTTTCAATGTCAGTCATTTCCCTTGCGCGACAGACTTGTAAGTCACAGCGGTGTAAGACTGTTTTAATGCTGGATATGCATACTTTGGTACCTGGTACCTCCAACTCTTTCACCAGTTCCTTTCTTATTGTCTTGGCTTATTGCCAGTTGAAACTTGTGGACCAAAGTTCATTCTTTACTGGGAGCTAATTTATGCTTCTTTCCTGAATGATGCAGTCTCTGTGTGGTCCCAGCATTTTTATATTTGCATACAGTTGTTTTGTACAGGAGCTCATGTTACCTTCAGTTTTTTGGAAATTGCTCAAAAGGAGGAACCAGGCTTGTGGAGTGTTGTTTTTTCGGACATGTTTGTTTTCCGAGTTGCTTTGATTTTCCCATCCTAGCAAGGTCTCAGGACCACTATCAGTTAACTCCTAATTATAACAATTGGCCAAACAGAAGTTTCTAAAAGTCATTACATCAATTTCTAGAATATTCCAGACTGTTTAAGGAGACAATTACTGTGGTGTATGTAAACATTTTATGCACTGGAATTCTGATATAGTGAATTAAAGCTAGGTCTGTAATTCATTGTTTGCAAATTAGCTCTGATGTGAACAAAGTAGATACCCTAATTGACATGCCCAAAGAAATGAATAATAACATTAAGTTGTGCAATACTGAGACTGAATATCTTTAGCCTAGGTGTATGTAAACTTTTTGCCTCAACTGTATTTATACCACAGTGGTGTTGAATTCTTGATTCTGGTTGGGTAGAAGGTGTGTTTTTTTGTTTTTTTTTTTATAACAATGCACAAGCAAATAAATTTGTTCACATGGAAAAGTATCGAAAAATGAAGTCTGTTCAGATTTAGCTTAATGATTTCAAATAACTTGATTAGCTGGAAAGCATATGACATACTTTACAATTCACTCCTTTGTTACTTAACAAGGCCACATGACACCATATGACAAGCTTTGCAAAATGGTAAACAGCAGTGGTCTTTTCTGAAGATATATACACAATGTAAATCAATATTGCTCATATTATACACAGTTAAATACCATACGTGTAAGAGATAAAGAAAAATAAGGATAAAAAAGTAAATAACTATTTTGTTTACCCTCCTATTCCTCAGTAAACTGCAACTTATTTGTATGAAAAAGATGCACCAGTGGTTGCATGGACCAAGTTCTAACATCAACATGTCAATTTGTGACACCTTGTTAGTTTGGGTGGAAAATGAGGAGATGGGAGGGAGGCTTGGGACAACTCAAAAAGGGGCTCTTTATTTTCCTTTTCAATTTCTTTTCACTTTTCAGCGATTTTATTGCACTACATGCACAGACATGGCTCTGTGATGCTCAGCTCAATTTATCCTTGGTGCTCACTGAAACAAAAACATTCTTTAGGACAGTCTCTACAGATGTAGATCCTTACCTCTCACCTCTCCTGGCTTCGCCCTCCATTCACAAACCAACACTCGACCACGGCCCCGCTTCCACACAGTTCATAGAGAATTGTGACGTTCTGTATCAAAGACACCATGTTTCATATAGTAGTAATGATTAAGAACGGGTGTCCTGAACAGTCCTGCTATGTCACGTGATGCGTTAAAGCTTTTAAAAAAGAAGGATCATTTGAAATGGCTACACACTGATGAAATTCTTGTAACTAATCCCGTTATATTAAATCACTGAACTGAGCTAAATATTTGCAAACTTGTAACAAGAACTTGTGCTCCACAGCATTAACTGTAACTATGAATGGATAAAAAAGTATTACAAAATAAAAAGAAAATTGTTAGTGTTGGCTAATTTCTGAATGTATAACAGAATGCTTCCGGATGTGCTGTTATAGGAACATAATCAGCACTGTCTTGATTTTTTTTTTAACAGCACACCCTGTCATGTTTTATTCCTTTAACTATTTATACCGGCTTGTTACTCTTATTATAAAAATGAAGATGAGCACTAAATTTCAGTCTGTGAGTTCAGATTCACAATATAATGTGCAGATGAGCTGTACTCGAGCAACCCATGTGGATTTACTATGATCTTGTGTATGGAAATGAACACTGTCCAGTTGAGTTACCTCTCTCTGAAGTGTACATGCTTAATTTGCTGTTGCAGTGTTTCCTCTGTGGTAGGTGGTAAGTGGTTGAATGGCTATTCCCATCAAAACACACTCTTCAGATGTGAGGTCCTTGGCAGACAACAAGGAGATGTAAGCAGGGCTTTCTAGCTCAATCTGGCCCCTGTCAGAAGCAATTAACTGTTAAATTTTACAATATCTGAGAACCAAAAGCAAATGCTGGTATCAGAGGGTTTGTTTGTTTCAAATGATTGTATTTATGGGTAGTAGAGTTCAGTTCTTTTGAGTTTAGTGATGAGTGATATCATCACAGCTTAATACATTTCTAATAGACATTTTGCAGTCAGCCAGAGGGCATGTCTAATGAGGATGGAGTCTGTAAAAGGCGATCTGTGGGGGTGAGAAAGCCTGACACACATAATGTATTTATAAATTATTTTCTTTCAGAAATAAAGAAATGCCTTTCATTCTTAAATTAAGAAAACATGCATCTCCCTTGCTCATGATCTATTGCAGTTCTCCATGCTGGATCTCTGTGTTATTCAGGAGTGTGTCACCCTGTTGTATTATCTGCTGTATATGCATCATATTCTGAAAGGTCTGTGTAGATTCCTGCCCCAGTTTCTCTCACCGCATCAGCAGTAAAGTGTGAAGCAGCTTCCCTGAGTGACCTCCCGTGGCGAAGCCAAGTCCACCTGCAACCTAAACAGCTGAAAGGGTCCAGACCCACCATTAATCTGCATTATCATGACATAACCTCAGTGCCACTCAGATGCAAAACAGCATGAACTAGAAAATTTAAAAACTATCCAATTGTGTAATTGTACAGTAAACCTCCATTGGTCTGGCAAAGTGATTTTTTTTCTATTTATTAACAATAGTGTAGTTGCGGCAAGGAGGGAAAGACAAGTTCAAGGGTATAGCACTCAAGAATGTGTCCATGCATCCAGCAGGCACTGCGATGTAGAAATCCTTTACATTTTTAATATTGTAATCTAAATACATCTAAGTCTTTACTATAGTACACTGCATATTCAAAATAAAGTCGACTTTGTAACTGCTTTCGGAATCAAATGTTTCATGTTATCAGTGTGTCTGTGAAGTAAGGAAGGAATTTTAAAATGGCATGCTGGCATAGTAAAATGATCAAGGGTGATGCTATGTAGTCTGACACAAAGCAGAGTTACTATCACTAACCCAAAGTTGATTATTTTCTCATAACGGCATGCTCTGAAGTGTCTTATGCCTCTTATACCAAAGCAATTTGCCAATGATTATAAATGTTCATTTATTAAAGAGTGACATGTTGTTCTCTTTTATAGTCACGTTTAATGCTGTGGAATACCTGTAAAACAAATCAGTGCATTAATCCCCCTGCTTGGTTTGAGGTGGAGTGGAAACTACAGTTAACGACAGGGTTGCCAGATTGGGTTGCATAATCTTGTCAACGAGTTTTATAGCAAACAATAAATGAAATCTAATAAATTTCCACAAACAGCACTTACAAGGAAAAGTGTAGGTGTAACCACTGTGTCTATAATGTACAGAACCGTTTCAATTGGAAGATATATTATAAAGATTGGGAGAAGTAAAGGGGGATTATGGAGTGGATAATGTCCATGCATCAGTAATACATGTGCACCAGAGTGACCTTAATTGTTTCTCACACAAAGGCTGAGAAAAAAGATGAAAAACAGCTTTCCTACTTTTCCAGTGCACAAATCTTTGTGCTATAGTTTCTGGTCTGTTGTGTGATTTTTCAGATGTAGTTGGACTGGAAATTTGAAAACTGGCAACCCTGATCAATGATATTAGCGCTTCGCTGTACTGAACACAATTGAACAAAAGTGTCTAAAGCTGCTCAGAATTAGCTGGCAGACTGTAAGCAGTTGCGTTGGGGGCCCAAACCACCAGGGGGCCTGTAAGGTTGCTGGATTGCTGCAGGTGATTGGGGGTTTGACTGTGGTTGGGCAGAGAGCAGTAGTCTTTGGCATAGGGCCTCCAAAAATGTTTGGAAACAGTCATGACAATGATTCCACCCAGCGCACATTTTATGTAAGGTGGCATAATGTCTGTTTTCATGTCACACTGTGAATATTTAATGCCTAATTCACACCATCTTTAAAAATTTAAAAGTGTCATGAGAGCAAGAGCAAGGGGCAAAACTAAATTAGTGTTGGTACTAGAATATCATGCAGAAACAACAGGTCTCCAATACCTTTTCAAAAAAGCTCCATAAAAGACTATTAGCCAGTGATTTGTGAAATTTCTATAGGTGTTGAAATGGACCGTTGTTTGGTCTGAACACGTTAACTGCTTTAGTGCAGGCAGCAATTGACTGCCCTGTTCCCTGGTGAAGCAGATTGGTGGTCAGTGAGATCGATACCTATTTGGCCACAGGATCTAGCATAGAGCTATTTTGTATTCCATTAGTGGTCCCTGGTGGTTAGCAAGAGTCATAGAAAAAGGCTACACTGATGCTTTCACAAGAATCTTCAACAGCACTTTTTATTTTATATATCTATTTTTGGCTTGTTTAGTGTAATTTAACATTGGAAAGAACACCCCAATGCTGCATATTGCACATAATGGAGTGCTTTTAGGAGTTTTTTCAAGCAAAAAGATGATAACGATTGCATCCACTCTTCCTTGGATGAAGGCTACTGAGAACAAAATGGCCCTCTGCTGCTAGGGAAATAACCAGACATTTTATCCTATCTTGCTTCACAGTGCTATTTTCCTATTTCTTCCTCTCCTGGATGGATGGATTTTTTTTTCTTATGGATTTTCAGGAAAATACTTAGCAAATACTCAGTCTATGCACAGACTCTAATAAGTATGAATAAGAGATGCTTAGTGTCAAGTTTGCTAATACTAAGTGGGTCTTAATATTAATTCCATCATTTTGTTCTTATCTGAAATCAGTAATGTAGCCTACAAACATTGTTGTCAGGTTAATTCCTGAATGTAGTGCCTGGGAAAGTGGCTTTATATTCAGAGTGAATTTCTACCCGGTGCATTGCCTTACAAACAAATAGATTACGCTCTATTTTCTGTACAGATATGCAGTTTGAGCCTGGGGATAATTCTCTGAAGACATGATTGTACAAGTGTTCTGCAACAATGAGCTAAGCCTCTTTTCATGACAGCATTTGCTTCTGCCATTCCCAACACCATCTTAGACTTTTTATAGCCAAGACAGCATCGGGCAATACACTTTATAGAGAGCTGCTGATTAACACAGAGCCTGATATTTTCCACCCAGAACTAATCAGCATTATACAATACCAAATTTCTTACTGGTGTAAAGCAAGAATTTAATCTATGACATATATCTACACTTAAAATGTGGCATTCTTGAGACATCTGATATTCAGTATTATGATAATTCAGCACTGATGGAGTTTTGTCTCTGTTTTTTATGCCAGATCTGAGTGATAGAGTCCCATCATGAGGCTGCTGTTGAAGAACCTGGATAAAATGAGATGTTTACGTAAGCGCTCCACCATCCCCTTTTTGGTGATTCTCATCACCTTTCTGCTCTTCATGAACCTTTACATGGAGGATGGCTATGTGCTGGTGAGTGCTCTTACCTTTCTAAACATGCGCTAATCTCAAAAAGGTCATGAAAAATGTCTTTGTGGTTAATTAGATTTATCTGACATGGAAAATATTTCACAATTACTTATTCCCAAATAGGTCACAATTACTTGGACCCCTAGAGTTAGTATTTTATGGTCTGCTACTGCTTGATGAGATTGATTCTTTTCTTTTCAAGTCAAAGAATCTGAGACTACACCTCTAAATACAGAATCTCCAGATCCTTGTAGGAGCTCTCTTGTTGACTGTCCTTCTCAGCTCACCCCACAGGTTTTCAGTGCAGGGGATTGGTATGATCATGTTAGAAGCTTGAAGCATTCTGTGGTCATTCAGCTATTTTTAAGTATGGATTTGGATGTACTGTGCGAAAGTCTTGGATGCATGTAAATAAATGCTGTAAAGCAAATATCCCTTCACAAATAATGAAATTAAATGTTTCTATGCCAAAAGAATCTACTCCACTATACTGAACAGCCAGCGTTAGCTTTTTTTCTTTATAACAATCCATCTCGTTATGTCTTTGTTATTAAAAAGCTCTTTATTTGACTCATCTGACCACAGAATCCAGATCCATTCAAATTTGCTATACTCCAGGTGCTTGCGTTTGTGGCTAGATGAAAGAAATGGCGCACCTTCTAAATAGTTTGCTGGCATGGAGGTTGCGTTAGACATGGTGACCTGAAATAATGCCATTTTCTGCAAATCCCACAGTGCAATTTCATCGTAGAAACTGTTCTTCTCTAACCTCTCTTTCCCGCTCCCTGTTTCCTCATCCAGGTAGGTTCATTGAAATAAGAGCTCTGGTTACTTTCTTAATCATAATTAGAACAGTGAATATGGGCATTTTCAGGCATGGAGCTCTTTTTATAGCTCTGTGTTAGTGAATTAATGAATGGAATTTTGCATTTTATGACTGCATGGCTCACGAATGGTCATACACATTCAGGTAAACTTAAAAAAAAAGCCTAATATAAACATAGGAACATCCTTTAGTACGGACGTGTACTACTGCCACGCCTGAAAAAGAAAAACAGATCAGTATCATGTTATAACATGACAAGTTTTTTGTTTTAACAAAATGGTTTTTTTTCTGACAGGATATTTTCACATCGTAACATGTTTTTACGTTATTGCATAACAGGACAATTTTCTTGGTATAGCAATATACAATTTATCTTGCTATAAAGTGATAAATTATTGTTTCATGTTATAACAGAATAATCAGTATTGTTAGGCTATAACAAGAACTCATGTTTGAATGAGGAAGGCGGTGTGTGAAGAACGGATAAACTAAGAAATATGGCTTATTTACATGATTGTAATTCATGCTTGGTTTGAGACATGGTGAGATTCTGCTGTTATTGAACACAGTGGACGTTTCTAGTTATACTGTGATACATTTGTATGTTGAAATAACATGAAAATATCGTTATAGTGTGAAAATATCTTGTTATAACATGAAAAACATCTTATAACATTAGAATTTTCACATTATACATGATACTAATCTGTTTTTCTTTTACTGGTGTGGCAGCAGTATGCTTCTGTACTTCACGTGCATTGTGTTCATTAGAATTTCTAAGGGTACCAATAATTGTGACACATGGGTTTGTAAAAAAAATGTATATATATATCTTTAATAGCTGTCTTATTTTGCTAGAATGAATGTATTTCATTGATGGTTTTAAGATAATTAATCACAAGGACATTTTCATAACGATTTATTAATATTCTTTATTATTCTTCAGTTTTTATTCTTTGTCTTTACCAAGGGTGCCAGTAATTATGGAGCTGGCCGTGCAAGCTAACCTGATACTTGATCTGTCATGTTTTCTGCATATGGTCCAGTGTGTGTGACACAGTTACTGAATGAATGTGCCATTTTTAAAGGGCATTTCTTTATGTCATTTATAAATGATGAAGTCCTATATAGGGCAGGTCAGAAATATTGAAGAGAAAATGGGCAGAAGTGTTTGTCTAAAATAAATAGCACACACACTCAGCGGGAGAAACTACTTTGCTGTAACTAATATATCTTTGATTCAAGAAGTTTTTAAATAATTATATTTTTTTCTGAAAGACATTTGTGGTAAAAATTTTTGATGTAAACAATATTTAATGCTTGTTATTATTCTTTATTTTGAAAACTGCTCTCAGACTCCAGAAAACTGCATTAAATAAAAGATTGCATCTGTCATGAAGTTCAGGTAATGGCTCATCCAAATCAACTCAGACAGGGTTGACACAAAATCAATGTATTGCAATGACAATTTTAGTTTCTGGATTTGAACTTTATCTGAATTTTTGAGGACAGTGCACATGCATCAAAATATAAAAGAGCCTGAAATGTTCTACATGGAGGTGAAGCCAAGATCCATCTAAACGTATTCTCCAATATGTTTAGACATTACACAAAAAGATTAACTTCTCTTATTCTCTCCAAAGGATGCCTCATGAAATATCAATTTTAAGGGGGGGGCCAATAGTTTTGATATCAGCGTTGGTGTGGACTGTGTATGTGCATTTGAGCAATTCCTAGTTTCCAGATTTGTTTGTTTTTTATATAGGTAAGTGTTAAATTCTTATAATTTGAAGCATTGATATTGATGTGTTGTACACGTAATTATGGAGCTCAAAATGCATCCTAGTTAAAATTGTATGATGCATTTCAAATGCGAGAGACCTGTTTAATATTTATGAGACCAAGTTAATGATCAAAACTTTGTGGTCATAACATGTCACGTGTATTTGTCTTCTGAATTATTTAAGAGATCTTTATAATTTTTGACAAAACTGGGTTTCTGAATTTTATGAGCGATCACATATATGCATAAACACACATTTCTTTTGTATATAGATAAAACAGGCAACATTTTTCCAATCTTCAACTGAGTTTCAGTGAACCTGCATCCACTGTAGCCTCAGATTGCTGTTCTTGGCTGACAGGAGCAGAACCCAATGCGGGCTTCTACTGTTGTAGCCTATCTGCCTCAAGGTTCTATGTGTTGTGCAGATGCTTTTTTTTTCTGATGCTTGATTTGAACATTAACTGAAGTGCTTGACCTGTTCTTGCTCTCATTAACTGAAGCTTTTGACCATATCTACATAAATTTATGCAGTGCATTGATGCATGTATCTAAGTGTTCCCAATTAATGCAGTGTTTACTTTTAGTGAACAGATAACCGAAAGTTAGATGATCACACATGTACACTACAGGCCAGAAGTTTGGACCCATCTCTGGATTTAAAAAAAAAATGCACTGCTTTGTCAAACTTTTATTACAAGAAAATATCAAAAAATATTTCAAACAAATGTGGTTTTGAAGTGAACTGACTGGTTTTGAAGTGTATTGTAACAATACACAGTGTAAGTGCAATTTAATGAATGTGAGTGCCTAAGTATGAGTTTTATTAAAATAACCTCCCCTTGCCTTCATAGATCGCAGCAGAACAAATTTGCGGAAAGTTATTTGCAATACCCTCCCAGCACCATTTCAAGCATGCGAACAGTTCTGTGTCATTTGCTGGACAATCATTTCGAACTTGTTGGTTCAGCTCGTCCCTTGCCAGCTCAACAGGAGAAAGATCGGGAGACTGGGAAGGCCAAGACATAATTCTCACAACTTTTTGAATTTCTTTGGAATGGATATCATTTTGGCACAATTTTGAAGAGTCCGTGGGATCATTATCCTGTTGAAGAATTACATTTTGTCCAGTGATACGTAAAACAGAAGGAATTGTTTGATGTTGAAGAATTGAGTGATACTCTTCTTTTTTAATAATCCCTTTAAGTTGGACCCAGTCTCCAGATCTTCTTCCCCAAAACACCCCCATACTGTCACTGATCCACCTGGATGTTACACTGTAGGAGCATATTCTGAACACATTCTGTGCTCACCCTTATCCCCATCTACCGCCTGACATAAGCAGAAATTCTGACTTTTCATTTGTAATACAGTACAACAGAAGTTTGAAATGAGGATCTGACAGTGCATTAAACCTCTCACAAACTGATCTGGGAAGAGGCAGACAGGCGGCCATTGATTGGTTAAGTAAGACACAATCAAGAGAGACCAAGAGCCAATCAAGTTCTGAAATTAGTAAATAGATTTCCAACACAAAGTGAATGTCAGTTCAGTAAAGACAGACCTGATATGTCTTCTTCAAAACCAATAGTTTCAGCTTTTGTGGCTAAATGTGTTAGTACAAGCTATAAAATACTGAAAACCAGTCATTTACATTTGTTTCAAGTATTTGTAATATTTTCTAAAGTCGAGAGTGGGCCCAGACTTCTGGCCTGCAGTGTATGTCCAGCAATTTAAAATGTTTAACATTCATTAGTTTGTGCTACAATGTCATATTCTCCAAATGGAAATCTTGTTTTTTTCTCCCCGATAATCTGTTGTTGCATTCTCTTATGTAACACAGAATAAACAGGCAGAAAGTTATTGTGAACGAGAATCTGCAGAATTATCAGTTGCTCTGTAAGCAGAGTAATGGAGCCTTCTGCTACACAGGGACAGCACCAGTAGTCTGCTGCTGAAGAATTGATGTTTGAGCTCGGCTAACATGGCATCTGTTTAAGTAAAACTAACCATTTATCAAACTCAGCCCTCAAGGTGTTGGATATACATTGTGTGTCTGGAGAAAACCCCATAACAGGAGGAAAAAAACATCACGACCTCCTTCTTCCTTCTGTTTAGCAATAGGTGCACTCATTTCTTCACCTTCATTCATATTAGATTATTGTGCTGACAGATGGGTATGATGTGAATAAAAACATTTCACTGCATCAGGTCACTTGTGCTTTATGAAATATTTAGATGAGCTCTGTTTTATATATATATATATATATATATATATATAGTAATCTATTTGTATTAATTCATCTGTATGTCCACAGGAGGAGGACAAACGGCAGCTGAGGGAGGTCTCGATGCACCCGCTAAATTCTGAGCGATATGTTCATACCTTCAAAGACATCACCAATTTTTCTGGAACCATTAACGTGACATATCGCTACCTTGCTGGGACGCCATTGCCTCGAAAAAGTATTATTATTTATTTATTTCTGTGTGGTGTAATGTGGCATTCTATCTTTTTGATGTACTTCTAATTTAATGTAACTCCAGCATGCAGAATAATGTGCAACATAATGGGCTACTGATACATTTCCTTTTCTAAATAGTGTGCCTTTCACGTTTCAGGCATAAGTACAGTAAGACAGCAACTTGTCATTCAAGTCTCTCTAACTATTATTCCTGTATGTATATTGTACATCCATCCATTATCTATACCGCTTATCCTTCAGGGACACAGGGGAGCTGGAGCCAATCCTATCTGACTTCAGGCAAGGTGCAGGGTACACCCTGGGCAAACAACCTACACTCATATTCATACCTATGGGCAATTTAGAGCAGCCAGGTGACCTAATTTGCTTGTCTTTGGGCGGGGTTGAACCCAGAACCTTCTTGCTGTGAGGCAACAGTGCTAACCAATGCACCACTATGCCAATAATCTATACTAAATGGCCAAAATGTGTGGTTCTTCCCAAACTGTTGCCACAAAGTTGGAAGCAGACAATTGTCTCATATGTCTCCTTATGCAGTAGCATTATGGTTTCCTTTCACTGTAACTAATGGGCCCAAACCTCTTCCAGCATGACATTTTCCCTGTGCACAGTGAGATCCATGATGATTTGGATTGTGTGAAAGAACTCAAGTGTCCTGCAAAAAGCCATGATCTCATCTCCATTCAACACCTTTGGGATGAATTGAAATGATGGCTGCACACCAGGCTTTCTTGCCTGACATCAGTGCCCAGTCTCAGTAATGCTCTTGTGGCTGAATAAACACAAACCCCCAGAGCCACGCTCCAAACTTTACTAAAAAGCCTTCCCAGAAGATGGGAGGTTGTTATAGCAACAAAGGGGGAACAACTCGATATTAATGTTCATGGTTAATGGGACATTTATACATACTTTTGACCATATAGTGTACTTACAGTATATATAGAAAATATGTATTTTTTAACCTTCATACTTGTGTATGCATAATGAGGCATACAGTCTGAAGCTTTCCTCCGGCTTTTTAGAAGTGGCTTTGTAAATATTCTTACATATCTAAGAAACATCACATGCATTCAACTTTAGGAGCTCTTGCAGATATAGACTGTGAAGTACAACCTTTGCAAGAAATGCAGGAAAAGTATTAAGAAGAAAATGGAAGTGCTTTTGCAATGAATCCATTATGAATGTGTTGATTTTTTTAACATTTTGAAATCTATTTTTTCACAGAGTACCTCACGATTGGACTGTCATCAGTGAAAAGAAAACGAGGGAATTACCTTTTGGAGACCATCAAGTCCATTTTTGACCAGTCCAGCTATGAAGAGCTCAAAGAGATTGTAGTTGTGGTTCACTTAGCGGATTTTGACCTGGCTTGGTGTGAGAGTTTGGTTCAGGAGATCACTCGCAAATTTGGGCATCACATCATTGCAGGACGTCTACTGGTCATTCACGCCCCTGAGGAATATTACCCATCTCTTGATGGCCTGAAGCGAAACTACAACGACCCTGAGGATAGAGTTCGGTTCCGTTCCAAGCAGAATGTAGATTATGCTTTCCTCCTCAACTTCTGCACCAACCTCTCCCACTTCTACATGATGCTAGAGGATGATGTGCGATGCTCACGGAATTTTCTCACTGCTCTAAAGAAGGTAGTCACTTCAAGAGAGGGGTCATACTGGGTCACACTGGAGTTCTCCAAGCTGGGTTACATTGGGAAGCTTTACCATTCTAGAGATCTTCCCAGACTTGCCCACTTCCTGCTCATGTTCTATCAGGAGATGCCATGTGATTGGCTGCTGATTCATTTCCGAGGCCTGTTGGCCCAGAAGGAAGTGATCCGCTTCAAGCCATCACTTTTCCAACACATGGGCTACTACTCTTCGTACAAGGGGGCTGAGAATAAACTGAAGGATGATGACTTTGAGGAGGACTCACTCGATATCCCAGACAACCCCCCTGCCACGCTGTATACTAATATCAACGTGTTTGAGAGCTATGATGCTGCCAAAGCTTACAGCAGTGTGGATGAGTACTTCTGGGGCAAGGCTCCTTCCACTGGGGACTTTTATGTCATAGTGTTCAACAAGCCAACGAAAATCAGCAAAATTAAGATCAGCACTGGAACAGATGACCGTCAGAATGACATTTTGCATCATGGAGCGTTAGAAGTTGGAGAGAAACTAGTGGGAACCAAAAAAGGCAGGCAGTGCTCCACCTACATCACATTGGGAGAGTTTAAACATGGAAACATTGAGGTTCACAATGTGGACCATAAAATCGCTTTTGATATTGAGTGCGTTCGCATTGTGGTCACAGCAAACCAGAAGGAATGGCTGATCATCAGAAGTATAAGCCTGTGGACTACTCAGCCTCCAAATCAGTGAGAACTGCTGTGGGTCATTACAACAACTATCACACAAAAGGCACAACAATTGGTCATTCAGTTTGCTTGGTATATTTATCTATTTATTTTTATTTATTATCTATTTATTATGTTTAATATTTATTTGATTATTTATTCATTTTTATATAAGATCCCTTCGGTTTTGCTTCATACCTTAAGTATATATATTAAAAAAGTATGTTATGAACTGATAGATTGATATTTTTCTGACTCTTCATTAATAAGAACATTGTAGGCTTATGCTGTTTTTTACGTGATTATGCCATAGTCTCTTCAGCAGTCTTAACTGCTGGTTCCGTCATTCGGTAGTGGCATTTTCACTCATAGCCTTGGGACGTCCACTTACATGCTCATGATATGATAAAGCTGCTTGATAAATTGTAAACATACAAAGATTTGTTGTTTGATATTTCCTTTCGTCCCATTTTTCTGAACCATTTCCTTTCATTATATCATTGAATCAGCAAGCATTTGGTCAATGTGGCATTGAATATACAATGTATTGTGGCATGAATTTAGTCGACTGCACTTCACATTGTCTCCCCACTAAATGGTAAAAGGAATGTCATTCATTCAATCGACCTAGGGCCTGGAGGGTCACCTTTAGTCTAGTGTTTTGAAATTGCAGTGTGTAATTTGTTGGTGTGTTCCATCAGAAGCATGGACCACAACCCAGTGTTTCTATTCACCCGTCTTTGAAAGCTTGTGATTGAACAGTACAGTGACAAATGAGGCGGACCTGTTCTACCTTCCACTCATTCTTTTTGCCCCTCTTTTGCCTCAGCACAATTTTGACCAAGTAAATTGGATTTTGTTTGGTTTTCTTTCTGTATCCAAAAATACAACAGCTAAAAATGGGCTCTGTATTCTGTAAACTTAATCCATATATAAAAGTAAAATGACCAAGTAGCAATGCAAAAACAGCATGATTATCTAAAGAGTATGACGTTATGCTTGAAAATAGGAGTAGGGGAAAATCTCTTCACTCACATCTTACCAATGTGCATATCAGGTTGCTCCATTTTTTAACATGGATTTTTTTTCCCTTCTGGATAAATGAATTTTTATCCTAGCAACAAGGCAAGTATTATTACAAAACAATCTTTTTTTTTCCAGTTGCTGTTTTTCTTCAAAGAAAAGCACAGGTCCTGTTTCAGAGAGCCACCTGAGGAAGTTTGGTTTTGGTTTGGGTTTCCAATTGAATTACACGATTACTGGAAGGTGTTTGTTGACTCAATAATGAAACACATGAAAACACATCACTCAACAGTGCATGAGCCAGGGAAGAATATTGCATTGTGAGTAATCCTGTTATTTGTTTTAAGGTTTTATTACTTGTCTCCCAACTGTCTGCTTTGAATTTGACCAGCAATGTACTGTACTTAGTTTTGGTATAATTGGTCCAAATACTACCGCAGTGTACATCTTTCTCAGTGTACTGCATAGGTCTTTAAGTGAAGAGAATGCTTGATGATGTATATTTATGTTGTATTTCGTCACCACATCGTTTGTCATATGGTACTGTATGTATATTGTAAAATGACGTATATTTTTTTACATGTATCATTATAATTGTTTGCCTTGTATATTGTAACTGATGTGTTGAAACAAAAATGAATGCCATTTGATCTGAAACAAAAACCAATTGTGTGTCTAGTATCTTTTCACTGTTTACAGAGACATACACATTGAGTCCTCAGATGCCCTACACCTACAAAGATGCCCTAAAAACTCATGTACAAACTTTAAATAGTTTGCTGATGTGTCAGTTAACTTACACACAGAATAGCACATAATACATTTATCAATTTGTAATATTACATGATGTATTTATTAGGCATTTATTAGCTTTATCTGTTTCCAGGGCTTATTTTCTTTTGATATACAACAGTTTACAAGTCCAAGAACTTCAATCTATTTGGAATTTGCTATGCCCTCTTCACTGTCTAGTAAACATTACATTGCAGGATATTAAAATAGTTTATAGTCAAAAACCACTCTTGAATATTACTGCCTCTTAGCACAACATGGCCAAAAGCTGATATGCCCTCAATTTATGTATCTATCAAATTATGTATCTATATGTTAATATGCTTAGTGCCATTTTAATATACACATAATGAATTTACAATCAATTTACTGAGTGTTTAACATTAGGTGAATTCCCTTTGTGCAGTCCCTTTGCTTGTATCACACACACACACACACACACACACACACACACACACACACACACACACACACACACACACACACAACATTATATACACTTTAGGAGCATTCAACCAAAATTTGTAAAGTTCCAGTTGCATAAAATTCCTTGCTTACAAAAGGCAGAATAAGCAACTAACATGACAACAGTTACACTTTAACGGCTAATCTTTGTTTAGTTTAGTTTATGGCTATAAATAAAAAGACAGTGCAAAATGGTCATGTTTTCTTCCCTAGTGGCACTTCATGTTTTCTTTTGACTAGTGCCAGGGTGCTTGAATTTGAATTGGATAATAAACGTATGCCTTTCTGCTCATTCGTCTTAAACATTATGTTTTCATCATCAATTTTTTTTAAACAAGCCATAGTGTCAGTTTGCTAAATCAGCCCCAAGAGGATACATAAAATGAAAAAAAAAAAAAAAAAACTTTGAAAATCTCCCCTTTTCTAAGCTGACATCTCCTGCTCTGTAACTAATTCCTGGTCTAATGGGCCGCCTTCAGCTAAACAATTTACATAAATGCATGTGACTGGATAAACGGAAACAGAAGATCTGCTCCTTAAGTGTACTGTCTGTACAACACATTTCCTCCTAATAGTGTAGAGATAATGCTAAAAATTGATTTCTGTCTCACTACTTTGCCAAAAATTCCACATTTTTTTCAAGTTGCCAACTTTCTGACACTCACAAAAGACTGTACTCAACCATCACTGTCAAAACTCATACCTGCAACTTTGTAAAAGATAGCACAGATAATAAGCCAATTATCTGAACTGGTGTAACTTTCTAAACACAACATTCTCATAGCTGAGATTAACCTTTTCATAATGAACCATCCCTCATTCCAGTAACTAACATGAAAGACAAACTGAATTGTATTTAATTGTAGCTTTAAATGGCAAACATTGTTGAAAGGTCATCAGGAACCTGAGATCTCCTATAGCTTTGTCATATTATAACGTTTAACACTAATTTACCTGTAATTAGCCGCATTACATATCTGTTATGCAGACGGGTGTCACAACATAGCTTTGCGTTATTAGCTTTTTGAAAGAACAGAGATTTTAGTGGGACAGACGCAATTGTCATCCTTTCTGGTGCACCACCATGTTTGAGTACTGTGTGTGAAATGTTCATTAAAAGTAGACGTAACTATAGGTGTATAAAAAGCACGAACATTTCTGCTCTTTTTGGCAATAGTACCTGGCTCAAAACACCAAATTAGCATCCTGTACTTTCCAGTTAAGTATCTGAAACCTGGGTGCTGTTTTCTCGTCCCCAGCAGGAGCTCGGGGAGCTGAGACTGCAAGGCACTTAAAGGTAGAACAAAACTAACACTCGGGTGAGTCAATATGGCAGGCAAGATGTGTGGAAATCGCTGTTAATGTCCATTTTAAAGGGTGCCAGAGCAATCCACAAAAAAAGAAAACAATACTGTGTAATATAAATCCTGGACGAGGCTGTGCGTGGAACACCGCCCAATCGATTCTGGGTTACCATGGCAGCAGTGCTGCATAAATATAGGAGAGAAACACTATCAGCCGAAGGGATTCTAAGGTGGGGTGTGCATCGTTGTGCCCATTCCCCGCTGATCAGTTACATCGCCAGTGGCTCTGTCTCTCCGTATCAACTTCAATAATCAGTACAGATACATTTATAGAAGTTTTTTTTTTTGTTATTTGCTCCGTAGTTCTATAAAAGTGTATAAAGATCAATACTGATCCGGAGTCTTTTTACTCAGCAAAGACTTTGCATTCAAACTCTGTAGAACAAACCAGCAGTAGAGAAAACCTATGTACGTTTATTGTTATTATTGTGCGTTGGGGCTATCAGCTTGTTCTGTTTGAATTTATATAAGCTAATGATAAAACTGAGAACCTTTAAATGGTAAAAGATTTCAGGTTGATCTGTGTTTAAACAATATTATATGAGGAGCGCAAAAGCTGGTCATAACGTACAGTAGAACAACAGAAGCGCGTGTTTACTATGGTAGGTGTTAATTTGATTAATTCATTCATTCCCAAGTTATTTCATTATCACTGTAATGCACATATGCCTTGTTCATTTATAGAACCCGAGTCAAGAATATTATGTTTCATGTTGTCCTTTTTTAGTGCTGTTCCATTTTACACTGGTGTGTGAGGTACTTCATTAATGAGAATCCCTGCAAAAAAATAAATAAATGCAGGTGAAAATGTGGTATCCGCCTGCTGAGATCAGGCCTTCAACTGCTATCCTTCATCCCCTTATACTTTGACTATTTGGAGCATGTTTATTAGCTGTAAGCATGCTGTTGGGCTGGGTGTTTACAGTTCCCAGCTGGAGGCCATTAGCGCTCTCATATTCTAAAAGCTGTCCCATGTTCATTAATAGTTTTTGGCTTTGCCATTAAAGGAAAAACAATCAACACATGACTGCATTTTTCATGTTTTCACGATTAGCCTAAACACACAGAGGACCACTTATTCGTGTCTTCTCATAAAAGAGAACCTCAGAATGAACTGAAGGCTTAGTAATATGGATGCCATTCTACGACCTGATGAAGAGAGGCAAAGAAAAGCACAGGCAGATTGATGAGTAAACAGCAGGCTGTAGAAAAGCATCTCCCTGAGGAGCGGAGCAGCTCCAAACAAGAGATGTGGGTGATGAATGGCTTGTAATAAGCTGGTGACTGTCTGACAGCTGATCTAAGGTCCCTGTGCGATTAGACGCGCTCAGCGCTGCTGTTGACAAGGGTGTGATCTGTGTGCTGATGTGGATGAGGGTGGGGTGTCTCCGAAGAAAACAGACAGAGACTGAGGTCTGTATCAGCACTGCTCCGTCTGCTAGAGTACAGTGAAAATAATTTATAGCCAAGTCACAATGGAAATCAATGAGCTGTTCAGGAGTTGAGCCGTCCCACAATATGAGAAACGACTACATCTGGAAGTGTGTAGGGGAAAAAAGAGCTTTATTCTGTGACCAAGTATAAACAGACAATGCAGTATCCCATATAAGATGAGATAAGATAACATGTTATTGAGCCCTGAAGGGAAGTTAAATGTTACAGCAACAAATAATACAAACCACACATAAGTACAAAGGCAACAAAATAATACACATACGCTTACAGACCACATCGGGTTTCACGCCTGTCAGACAAGAACAAGAATCTGAGGCTACAGTGTGCACAAGGTCACTGAAACTGGACAGCTGAAGATTGGAATAAGGCCAGACGATGATTTTCCAATCTTCAAATGTCCAGTTTCAGTGACCTTGTGCACACTGTAGCCTCGGGTTCCTGTTCTTGTCTAACAGGGATGAAACCCGATGTGGTCTTTTGCTGTTGTAGTCCATTCAAATCAAGGTTTAATGTGTTGTCCATTCTGAAATGCTTTTCAGCTCTACATGTTAGTAATGGGTGGTTTTTGAGGTCCTGTAGCCTTTCTATCAGCTCAAATCGGTCTTGTCATTCTCCTCTGACCCTTCTCATCAACAGTACATTGCAGGAAAATAGCATCTTACTAATTGGAAATATCTTGTGCACAACAAAATTACTCATTTCAAGCTTGAAATTGTATTTGGCAGATAGATATTTTCACTTTATAAGTTGTAATATTTTTGCAATGTGTATTTCTGACCATAAAACTGCGGTCAATGGATGTGTTTTGTTTTTAAATTCTAGAGACTGTTGTGTATGAAATCCCAGGAGGAAATCTCATGAAACCAGCCCATCAAACAGAGACACCGAGATTTTTCCCCATTCCGATATGACCTTTATCTGAAAAAATGATTACGTTATGCCCGATTAAGTTATGTGAACTTATTTCTTCACTTTAACTTCAATTGTCATGACAAGTTGTGATACAGAACTCAAATTTTCTAAGTTTTCAAAAAAAAAAAGCTTAAAGTAATCCATTGTTGTCAGTGTTGATTTTAATCTGTCAGTAAGTTGAAAAAGGGAAAGGGGAGGACAAGGAGTTGTGCAGAGAAGCAGGAACAGGAAACAAGAACAGGAACAGGAAAACTTGCAATTATTAGTAGAAAAGTAGAAACCACTTAAAAAGATTAGCGCCCTTAATTTAAAATGGCACACAAGAGAGTTGAGTGGAAATGGTGACGAATGTTATTTGACAAGATAAAGTGAGTTTTCTTGAATGGATAATGTAACATAGTAAGGTGTTTTTATCTCAGAGGACCAAATTGAAACAACAAATAATCATTAGTTAAACAACTAGCTAAACATTTTGAGTTGAAAGAAAGGTTATCTTCAACTTGAGTTTACTCATACGTTAAGGAAGCAAGTGAACTTTTGTTTCGAATTTTCAGCTTGAATTTTTTTCTTACAGTGCATGATAAGCAGATTTGATAACTAGATGAATGACTCCGTGTATAGGTATTCCTATTAAAGTGGTCACAGGCGGACAGTTAAACATATCTGTGCAAATATACATATGTATACATATACTGTAAAAACGAGCAGTAACAGCTCAGGACTGAGTAATTTTGTCCAAACATGGAACATCTGAAAAACCCATGCTTTTCAGAATTATATTTTATATAAATTGTTGTAATAAAAGTAATGGCTTTTCATTTTTACAGGTTGTGCAAAAACTTGTCTTGCAAATATGAGACCATGAGCTAGCTAAACTATATGGTTTAAAAACTGCAATACTGTATAGACCTGGCTCTCAACCTAGGGTCTATTTATTATATTGTCTTCTTCTTATATTTATTCATCTATTTGACACCACTGGAATTGAATGGGTTTATTCTAAATCTTAATATCGCAATAAAAAACAGAATAACAATTGAATAAAATGGAATAACGGGACAGCACAGAAGTTAAGAAAGCTCTATAGAGAAAATAAATAGCAAAAATATAATTGAACCCTTCATAATGTGCCTTGTATTTGAATAATTGGATTACGTTCATGAAATAGGTCTGTACTGAGGGGGTCTGTGAGTTCTTTCTAATTTAAAGGGGTTTCTGAGTGTAAAAATTTTGCGAATAAAACTAAGACCTGCAGTACTGCATATGGATCCAGATAAGAATAATTATGGCTTAGGTTAGGCCTATGATAATTACTGTGATGGGATGAAAGAACATCACGGTAATTATATCACATTTAGCCCCGACTGTGACGGTGATAGCCAGGTGTTTATCGGTGCCGCAGGTGCCTCTGTGTCCCTAGCTGCCTGTAGCTGCCCTCCCTGGAGCTCAGCTGGGTTAATCCACCACCACTGCAGCGCGCTAGGTAAAGACCTACATCTGCCTCTTCCCGACTACTGTAGCACAACACACTGCAAACAATGAAGCCAGATTCACATTCACCTGATAATTAGCTCCATTTATTCTTTCTCTCCCCTCAGAGCGCAGTACCCCATCCCTCACCCAGTACTCTCCATGGCTTTCATCAAGAAAGCATTAAACTTTCATAGGCATTAACTACTGTCTGATGACACTCATTCTCAATGGGATAGCACTATAAAGCCAGCGCTCCCCATCGGCACTAAAGAACAGAGATCATACTGCATCAGGATTTTATTATAATCTGATCTGACTGAACGCTGACCAACTCAGATGGGAGATGAAACTATATAATGTTCAGCACTCAGCTTGAATGAACCAACTGGGAATAAGAGGTTTGTGCTGCTGTTGTTTTTTTATATTTATTTTTTTATGAGCATTTTTAAGTAGAGCAGACAAAGATTTGGGAGATTTGCATTCAGTAAGCATGGTAGCAAGCTGTTCGCTCATTTGTTCCCAGCAACAACATGTGGAGCGTGCATAAACAATATGACATGCATACGGCAGACTGTCACAGTTACCATCCAACATTTCCTAAATATCAGTCACATTCTGAGACATAACCAAAAGAAGGATTCAAAATATGGTAGTTGATATACGCATATTGTGAAAAACAACTTTATAACACATAGGTATATGAAGAATAAAACATGAAGCTCATGTGACTTTTTCTCTTTCCTCATGTGAAGAAGGAGTGTGTTGGAAAACAATCTATGATGGGTAGTGGGATGTAGCTCAACATGAAGCAGAGTTATTGTTATCACGCAGAAGTTGATTATTTTCCTCTAACAGAATATTTCAAGGTGTTTTATTCCCCTCATACCACAGCAAATTGCAAAATATTGCATTTTAACACATTTTTAATCTGTTTATAGTTACAACAGTATGAAACTGGTTAGTTCCTGGTTAGTCATCACTTGGTGGTGACCTGGATAGTCAACATCATAACAGCTATAAACATTCCTGCACCATCCTCTCTCTCCCTCTTGAAGTTTGCTTTGCTACTGAAAAACAGCACAAAGTCCTCCATCCTGAAAACTTTCTCATGGTTGAACCTCTAAGTGTTACAAAGCTCTGACACTCGACTCCTCCCATAAATGTTAAACAAACAACTCTAAGCTCCACCACATCAATGATTAGATGTTGATGTTTATTATATTATTTATCAGAGTATGTGGAGACCCAGAACATTAGCTGCTATAGAACTATAACTATAACATATTATTACTAGTGCATTAACACAGACTTTGCAGCCGGCACTATATTCAGACGTGCTGCTATAGAAAGTTAGTCAACAGCTTCTGACCAATCAGAATCAAGCGTTAAACAGCCTTGTGGTGTAACGGAATAATTTTAATTAGCTTAGTCATAACCGAACATGATGAGCGAAGAATAAATTGATTCTAATTTACTCCTGCACGGTGGTGCTTGTTATCAAATCTCAGTCATCTTTCTGTCTTTCAGATGTCATATCTAGCCAAGGTCCTTTCTCTTTCTTTCTCCCTCTCTCTATCTAGCTCTGTTTCGCTCATATAAAAATGGCTGCAGTTTCTTTCGCCATTCTAAAGGCCTTAATTAAAGATTAATGCTGGGGATTTCCCTGTATGGAGAGTGGAGATAACGCCTGTCCCTGGGCTTTTCTTTAAAAGCGAAGTGTTCAAGAAAGACAGAGAGAGAGAGAGAGAAAGAGTCGGGGGAGAGGTGGCACAGAGAACAAAGCAACTCTGACTTGCTGCTGCTTTCTCCAAGCAACTAGAATGTTGGGATGACTTGCAAAGCTGTGGGGGATGTGTGTGTGTGTGTGTGTGTGTGTGTGTGTGTGTGTGTGTGTGTGTGTGTGTGTGTGTGTGTGTGTGTG